>JAFFZR010022871.1:0-48932 GCA_018397195.1 Lethrus apterus | reverse complement strand
GTCAGTATGTAATAATTAAATTAGTTCTGCAGTAAAAACTGTAGTAGCAAATATAGATAGATGTCTACTGTGCGCAAAAATTAGAAAAAAATATTTTAAATAATTTACAAAATTTTAAAATATAATACTAATAATAATAACAATAAACATCAACTTGTTCTTCATTAAAAATATTACAGAAAAATTCAAAAATTGGATATTTGTTTGAAGTCGATATCTGGAAAGTTATATTTTTTTAAACATCGTCATTGCCTTGAATGACTTCGCGAACATTTTGCAAAAGTATTTTCCTCCCTAACGCCGTTTCACCCAGAAAGCAAATTTATAAATATTCCATGAAAAAAAAATCCAGAAAAATTTCCAAATTCACTTTCCTGTTCTAAGCGAAATATGTATCAATATTGGGCAAATATTTTTATAACATTTTAGACTCATTATAACTTTCATTTGCTTTACAAAAGCTGAAATAAACGGCATGTACCTACATTTTGATACAAAATTAGCTAGTTCGTACATTTCCTGGTAGCAAAATAGATTCCTATCGCGATGCGGACGATTTACGTTCACGTCTTATAAATAATTTCAAATAGTTAAGAAAAGATACATTTGGATGAAATCACAACAGATTGTTAATAAAACACTATTTAATACGAATTTTTTTTTTTAATTTTAACTAAAGTGGAAAATTATACGAACCATTTATCTAAATTTGTATGTTAACTTCATGTTGATAAGAAAGAAACTATCATTAAAATTGTATCAACCTAGACATAGTTAATTTCAAGAAATGAATTGTTAATATTAATTTGCGATGAGCATCATTAATTAATCATCAAATAATTTATAACAATTTTTTTGATGAAATAAAACTGTTTGGAGGACGAAATTCGCATTGGTTATTTTATTTTATATTACTTGTTTTAGATTCAGTAACGGCCTTAATAGTTGCATTACCGTCTTCTTAATTAAAAGTGAATGAAAACGCGAGTCCTGAATTCAAAAATGATTCAAAATAATACAATTTATATTGTTTGATTAAAATGAAAAAAAAAATTGTAAAGAAATTTTGTTTAAATGAATCAAAAAAAAAAAAATACTTACAAAATCCTTAACCAATTCCTAAATCCTTCTCTCACAAAAGTTCAACAACAATCACAAACACATCTTGTCTTTGTACAAAGTTTGTATCGTGCGTGCGTGTGTAGTTCGTATCGCATCAACCACACAGACCGACAGATCGATCCGATGTACACAGATGTAGCGCCAAGATGCGACTGTGGTACAGAGGCTGTTTGACTTCGCCTTCATATGTTCTCGTAATGTATGCAAGTCGATCTGTTGATAGTAAAGTCGCGTGTTTGTGTATCCACATGAAGCACCGAAGAAATTAGATAATTGTATGACATAAGCGCTTAAATATAATTAAACTTGTTAATCTGTCGTACCTACAAAGTTATTCGATTTGCACACACACACACGTTTTATGTTCGAAATGTTTGTTCGATGAAAACATCAACTGAAAAAAAATTAAACACAAAACGTCAAACAAATTCATTTCTATTTTTTTTTTATATTTTGAGAATTTAATATAAAAATAACATCTTTTCTTTCATCGTGCAATGAAGCAAATATTTAAGAAAAGAAACAATGATTGTAATTGTTTGAAATTATACTTATCTTTTAATCGTGACCAAACACTAGTAAAAAAATTTAAATGTAATAAAAATATATTTATCACGACACACAATTATATAAAAAGTATAAAATGTTTCGAAATTCAAGTAATAGCATTACAGCAATAGTTGGAGTATATGGGAGACGTAACGTGGGACTCGATGGGGGATTAGGAATTGTAAAGTTTGGTTTATCAAATACTTTTTAATTTTTTTGAAAATAAAAGACATAGAAGAACCAAACGGTTTTTTGATGAACTGGAAGAGCAAAAAAAAATCAATTTGAACATTTGCACAACATGAATACAGTTTTTGAAGTTTTACAACCAGATTAATTAATCATTATTAATTCCTGTTACAGTTGTTCTAAATTAAAAGTTACCTTAGAATTTCTATGTGTCAAGAAATACTCTCAAATTTATCTGTATTGTTTAATAAAAAATATTACTTAGCGTCTTTAGAATCTTCGCAAAATATGGAAAATTTCTGCTGATAAAAAAATATTTTATAGACTTCCAGTTGCCGAAGTTTCGTCCAATTTTCATCTTCATGGATACTGCCACTTTCTGCAATTAAAGCAATGAAATATCTTTAGGGCGTAGATTATTTTCAGATTTTTGAAAATTACCTAACGCAATCTTTTCTGTGCGTACAAAATTTCATACCCAAGGAATTTTTACACAACCGGATGTAAATATTTTTTTAAGAAAAAAAAATAGATGCAATAAAAGTAATAAGGACACATAATAAATAATTAAAAAGGAAGGGAACCTTTTTTTAAAAGGGCGTCTGCGGCGCGCATCAAATATTTCTCTTTCTCAACCTATAAATTTTACAAACATTTTATTTTGTTTAATAATCTACGTCCCGTAAAAGAACCAAAATTAAAAAGCTTTATAAGGTTGTATTACCAAAGCGTTAGTCTTTCGTTATAAATTATGTGCAATCATGTTTGTTGTGCGTCAATATTTATTTAAGAGTAAAATATTGTTTCACTCGAGCTTGCACACACTATAGTATATACAGATTAATTGTGAAATAAATCAACCAATTTTAACACTTAAGAACTGACTTATTGGCACTTAAATACGCAAAAATAAGGGTTTTATTTTTACGAAGTGAACGGGTTGAGTTCGATTATGCTTTACGAAAAATTTGATTTTTATTATGTCAAGTCATTTTTTAAAACAAAATGTGAACGGAATCATCTTCATCTTTGGCGTCTCGAATTTTCATGTCTTTACATCTATGGGCTTTGACATTATGGGGAAAAATTCCTCATTCATGTAGTGAATACAATTTCTTAAAAACTTGCAGAAAAGAAAATGATTTCAGCCGAAATGAAGATAGATAACAAATTATTTATAAAATTTTCATCTTATCGAAAATTTCAGAAATTTAACAAATTAAATCACAGTCTTTAGTTAAAATTATTTGTTGTGTAATTTTTTCACAAACATAAATATTAATCTGTTTATATGTATTTTACAACATTCAAAGTAATAAATTTATTAGATTTAAAACGCCAATTAATTAAATAATTAATGATTAAAATTAATTAACATTACATGCATTACGAACGCATGAGAACACCACATAAGTGGATACATAATTTATGATTTTTAATTCCATAATCGCCGATTAACTAATACCCATTAGAAATACTCGAGCACATAAAGAAATCGAAACTAGTAGATCTGGAACTTGACACATGTTTCTTGTACACAATCCGACTATTTAACTTTAATCGAAACATGTGTTTATTCATGTTATGTGCCTACAGATATTTTACTTCCTTTACAGCGTTATATTCTTTAGGTTTGTATGTAAACCGATTCGAATTGTCTCGGTTGATTTTTAATACGAGTTGAACACAGAAAACATTCAAGGAAAAAAATGTAATTAAAAAATGTGTAAAACCTCAAAGATAAGAACTGAAGAAGACAGAACATTGATTCTTATCTAAAATATACTTATTTAGGATGTACTCTATACGCCCACACGTCGTATGAAAAGAAACCGAACGGGGTTTAACGTATTAAAAAGGATAATGCAACATACGGTTGGATTCGTATTAGTAAACCTATAATCATCATTCATGTGCCGAAATAGAATGTGCATCACGTGTGCATCAGCGAATCTTGATAATGATCTCGCCATTTACTAATCTTGTGTAAGAAATATAATCGATTTAAAAGAAAAAATAGTTAGGTAATTTATTATTATCGATGAAATGGCATTAAAAGTTTCAAAATATTTTTACGCATTTTATCTTTTAAAATATCAATTTTAAGAAGTTGCTTATTTTTTCTAAGATTTAAAATCTAAATTAAAATGATTATAAAAATATAAATAAATAAAACGAAAATTCGAGCAAAATCACAAAAATAAACCAATTTGTAAATTTATCCGATGTTGCGGACGAGTCGCTATTACAACGCCTATTAAATTGCAGCGACCTATCGCGCCAATTTTCTAACCAATCAAAAGCTACGCACATTTAAATTTTTCCAATTTTCACAAATTATAAACATGGATGCTCATGCTATATAAACACCCAGTATGTCACTTAACAAGACGAACAGAACGACAACCTCCTTACAAATGTTTATTTAAAATATATGACAAAATTCTTAATAAAAATCGTATAATAAAAAAAATATACATATTTACAACATAAAAAGTCCAACTTAAAAATTAATACACAAGTGATTTAGCATAATAAGGATAAGTTTTTACATGGCCAATTTTTTTATCATCTATATAATTATACGAAACGTAACATTCATGACACAAAAACGTTCTGTCATGCGGTAAACGATCAGCTTCAACACACATCCATTTTGCAGTAGATACACGACATATATTACAATGTTGGGCGTTGTACCGGTTTACAGTGCGATAATACGGATAATCCATTCGGAACAGTGGATCAGATTTTTTTATTAGCCTCAAGTCGGAAAAAACAATTATATGTTCACAGTTACCCCTATGCTGATAAACATAAGGATATCCAAGCCGGAAAATAAGTTCATCAATACGAACCTACAACCAAAAATAAAGTACCATGCTCTAAATTCATTGCAAATTCTCTATAAATTTTAAAATAAAAATACGTTACAAATTACCTCATCCATATTTGCCGTTTTAAATGTACATATATTCCTCATCTTACCCCATTTTTTAATAACACTTGAATAATCAACAGCATTTGGTTCCCTCATATCATTATACAAAATATTATCAATGCATATTAAACCAGATGGAAATTGTTTCTACAAAAATATACATTTAATTTCTTTAATTTAAAAATAACTATGTGTTTACTTTAACATCTTCTGTACAAACATCATCTTTGACGTCTTTAACTTCCACACAAATTCCAGAATCGTTCGCACATAAAATCTTATCTCTTAATTCTGCAAGAGTCTGTGAACCCAGTACGTAAATTTCATGGTTACATTTCAAGCGTTCATAACGACTTTGCAACTTTCTATCAAAGACACCACCAAACGGTTGATAAATCCTCACCAGCACCAGAATATCCGAACCTGGCTCGATATCTTTTTCCTCGCCAAATTTATATCTCTAGAAGTACAAATGTAAGATTTTAAATTACAAAATAAAACATACCAATAAAATATTAGCGAATTCCTTTTTCCTTGGCTGCCAAGTGTCATATTTCAGTTTAGCCTTAATTGTGTTCAGTTCAGATGCGTTTTCTGTGATTCCATAATCTCTTTTCACTTTCATAGTATACTTGCTTGAAATAGGTACATCTGTTTGTGAAACTTCACCAGTGACAAATAAGTTATCGATACTAAAATTAAATTTTAAATTACAAGGAACTTGCATTAGTTGAAGGTTTAGGTTTATACAATTCTTACTATTCAAATATTATAAACTTATATTGAATATTACATACACAAAATATTTTTACCTGCATAACTCCTTTAATGAAGCGATTTCACTCGGTTTCAAGTCTGACTTAAGCATCTCAGAAAGATGTTTTTGGATTAACTCATCATTAGTATTTATTTCTTTGATCATTTCATTAGATTCGAATTCATACAATTCGACATATTTACTGAAATATTCTTTTAAATCTGTGAGCTTGTTTGTAGTGGGAAATTTATGTGGTTCGTAAACTGATTCCATGATAAATAACAAATTGTAAATAAAACCTTATAAAAAAGTACCATAACCTAACTATCTGTCATTTGAGTGATGACAATTCAAATTGTTAAAATTCCCTAGACATTATAGATGATTATTTAATTATTGTTCAAAAATAAACACTTTCAATGTACTAACCGCACAAAAAAGTCAGAATGAGATCAAATATTTTTGAAATTATAATAGAAAAATGTCTTAACAAAATTATTTAAGAATATTTTAAGTTGGTATAACATAGTTGGTATAAATTTATAAATTCAAATTTAAGATCCAAATATATGTATAGGTACATATTTTGTTATTTGATTTTATTAATTTTTAAACACGAGCAATTTTACAAACGATACAATCAAGAACAATTATATCTTATAATAAACTTATAATTGATACAATAAATAATTTTTAAAATCCTCATTTCAGAAGTACATTTTGTATTTAAATGTATCGATAAATTAAATATAGAATTATAAAGAATAGTTTTGTAAATTAAACGTATTATTATCCAACATCTAATCTTTTCAAATAATTTTGAATGTTCCGCCTTGATACACACATGCGCCGTGTTCTTCATTTTTCGTCGAAAGGACGCATCGCCATTTTATAATTTGTCGTTGTTGGAGGTCGTTTCCAAAGAATTTTTAGCACCGAAATTTGGGTAATTTTTAACGTTTAATTTGATAATAAGTATGAAAATTTATGTATGAAAATCTAAATTTAAAGTAGTAAATACTTAATTTCTTTTCAAGATAACTTTCTTTATAATTGCTTACGTTACCAATTTTAATATAATTTTATTGTATAGCAAAATGTCTCGCTATCGTGAATGGGACTTATCCTGCAAAGTATACGTGGGCAATTTGGGATCATCGGCGAGTAAACACGAAATTGAGAGTGCTTTCAGTAAATATGGACCACTGCGAAATGTGTGGGTCGCTCGAAACCCACCTGGCTTTGCATTTGTAGAATTCGAAGATCCTAGAGATGCAGAAGATGCGGTTAGGGGACTCGACGGAACGTAAGTCAACCAACAACTCAACATTCAACCACCTTCCCACATCTAATAAATTATTGTTGCTACAACTACTATTCAACTCTTCTCCCAACTTTCAAATGGTAAATACATTAATAATTAATGATTTTTGTTTTGTGGTTTATTGTTGTATTCAAATAATTTTAAAATATTCAATATAAAAGTCTTATATCAACACAAAATTCATCATACATACTACCCAGCCGTTGTAACATTGCAAATGACCTAGAAGGCTATTCATTATTTAGCCCATTGTAACTGGAGTACGCCATGTTCGGCTGGCAGGGCTGTGTGTATATGAAGTGTCCATTGAGGAAGAAGTTTATATGAATAAAGTTGTATATAATATAAAATTTATCATTTTATTTCTTTTAATAGGAGATGCTGTGGAACCAGAGTACGAGTTGAAATGTCGAATGGGAGGTCTAGGCGTGGTGGAGGTGGTCGTAGAGGCCTACCAAGATTCTCCAGGTATGCTTTTATAAATTTACTGTTTATTGTTTTGTGGTAGGTACATTTGAATATTGAAGGTAAATTAATTTAAACTCTTAAAATATAGGACAATTTTTTCACCTTTTTAATATAAAATAAATAAATTAATAACTTTTTTATGTTACATTTTGTAAAATTTTATTTTCTCCTCATGAGTTGTAATTTTTTTTTTATAATTAAGATTGGAACATAAATGTTAAAATTACATTGCGTCATTAACATTATAATCGATTTAGTAAGTATACATATTTTAACATGTATGTTTTAAAATTGTAATTTTGATTTAAAAAGTCAGTGACAACAGCGGTTAAATTAGTTTGGCGCACGTTGCAGGGCAGTGCACCTGCTGTTGTTTACTCCCCCCGACTGAGCCCCACCCCCTCCTGGCCACACATCTCATCTTACATCGTCACACCCAACAACTACAGCAACATCCACCATCGGTGGTTACCGCCCTCAGCTTTCTAACGAGACGCAACTCACCAGCTGCATAAACCGACCTCTTTAAAAGAGAACTTCGCATCAAGCGCATTACCCAGCTCTTTCAAACAACATGCAACTCACTTCAACGCACTAGCAAAGTATATAAACAACGAACATTTCAACTTTCAAAATTTTACACGTACGAGGCATGTAGACATTTAACACTTTTTTTATCGAGATTAAGTTCAATACTTCTTATATCAGAGTTGAGCAATAATTTTTCCTAAAAATAAAGGTTTTTTTTAATATTTTATAATAATTTAATGATTATCTTTGTTATTATTTTAAATAATCATAATCAACTTTGCTCAACTCTTTTTGACACAATTTACATTTAAAATTTATATACTTTTCTATTCTTCTGCTGAGGTAATGTAATAGTATAGTGGGTGTTAATATGTTGATAACAATAAAGATTACATATTTCGAGAAGTTATTTATTATTTGTTAATAATCGTTTGTTTTAGATCTCGTTCGCCCAGACGGTCTCGGTCACCAAGATCCCGTAGCCGCAGTCGAGATCGACGCAGTCGCTCAGACTCAAGAGACAGGCGTTGAATAACAGACATATTTTTACTCTTCTTTGTAATTTTTCGTCGTCCAAGCATATTTTATTTTTATCGATCACTTTTTTACTTTAGTTTATATGTCTAATAAAAACGTTTAATGTATTTTTTAAGATTACATAGATATTATGTACAATAATAATGTTTTATTTAATCATGTGTAAATTAAAAAGCAATTTTTCAATTTTTTTGTTATTTTTGTTATATACGTTATTTTCTAAAATGTTCAGTTTCAAGAAAGGTCACAAAAACATAAATTTTATTCAATTAGAAAAATTGTCTGCACGCCACTGGTATATTTCAAGTATTAAATGAATCAACTCTACAAGTTTATAATTGCACGATATGGAAAACTTATAACTTGGAGCAAAATGATCATCAAATGTTTTTCTCGTTCCATCATTCAGTTGTGTTCTATATTGGCAGTTTATGTAACAAATCAACTAAAGAAAAGAAAAAAAATATGAACAGACACAATTTATTATTAATCATATTACAAAACTATAAAAACAAACAATTTCATAATTGGAATAGAACGTTACATTTTTTATATGACCCTAAATTAAACAAAAAGCTATTATATTTGATTATATAATCTCACAAAATTATTCTACATTATATTGAAAAACTAATATATATTTAGCCACAGTAGAACAAAAAAAAAATAGCTTCCAGGATTTGTATTCATTAAAACCTTCGCCTACCAACACCACCATAAGCTATGTGTCCATTACCACTGCTGCTGCCACCGGATGGGGATGAATTTAAAAATAATTCAATATAACGATGTTGCATATGTCCCTTATCTTTACTCATAGCACGAACAGCATCATCATGAGATGCAAACTCCACATCTGATTCACCTGATGCACGCCCCGTGTGGTCTTGTAACAGTCTTATATTCACAGGAACAATCGGTTTGAAAAACTATAAATACAGCAACTTAAAAATAATGTACAAATATTAATAAATAATCCTCACATCGGCGATGTCCATTTGTGTTGCTTTAAAAGGCAAGCCCCTCATGTGAACACAATGTGCACCATCATCATCATCATGATCATTTGGACTACCCCAGTCATTCATTTCGAAAGGACTTCTATTACCTCTCATATCACCATTATGACCACTCATCCATGGACGATTATCATAATTGTAATCTATAAAAATGCAATAAATTAAACAATAATAATAATAAACTGAAAGTTGTTTACCTGACATGGAACTAGAAAATGCACCTTTGAAGCTACGTGAACTCCTTGGCTGAAATCGATTGCCTCCATATCTATCGCCTCGATCATAAGGTCCTGGTCTTGAATAACCCATTGAACCACCACCCATACGTCTATTTGAATAGCCTAGCACACTGTTCACTTCGGATAAACTACTTCTGAATATTTCAATGTACCTAATTAAACAAACATTAATTAAGCAAAAGTCTAAAAAAGTTTTAAACAGGTAAAATAACTAAAAAAAAATGTTGGTTGAAATTTCATTTTATTAATGTGATGATGTTTAAGAAACAAATAGGTTTGCAACGATTTATGATAATATTCTTTTGTATATTTTAAAAATGCAAAAAAATAAAATAAGCGATGACAATATTTAAATTACTTTAACTTTATATGATTTTGAAACAACAATCAGATATTCCCAACACCTGATGCGTTTATTGTTTCTATTTAACAAAACATAAAATAAAAACCTACTGTTTAACTTTTACATATTAAAAAACAAAAATTCCCAAAAGTCACTTACCTATAAATCTTACATTACATTCGTGATATTACCAATTAAGTTATACAATAATCAACAAATTTTATCCTTGAGAACATAATGTAAGAGGAAATTACTGTAAATTTAAAATAAAACAAATGAAGAAGGTGAAACCCACCCTCCCATAATAACCCCACCTGTGTCCTATCTTTTCCCGGTGTTTCTGCAGAGCTTTCTCTGCCACTTCTTTGCTAACAAACTGTACGTAAGCTTCCCCAGAACTGCGCCCTGAGTAGTCAGTCAGAAGGGTAATTCCGTTGGGCACTATCTCCAACCCTACCCAAACAACCCAATCAGCCCTTAAACTCAAAATATTGTATAAAATAATTCTATACATTTAATTTGTTCAGAAATATTCATAAGCCAAAACTTATATAAATAAAATCAAATTTATACCATTTTGACAAATTTTTAAAAAATTTTCAAATTATACACAATATACTTTGGCAGCTTATGAATATAACTAAAACCAACATATAACATTTGGACACAAAATCTCTTATACAATAGAGCACAAAACCTTCATACCAGTAAAGAATTGTGCAATTTCTTCCTTAGAACATCCAAATGGAAGACCCCTAAGTCTGACACAACCATCTTCATTTGAACCATATGTCGGGGCACACCTTTTAATAACCCATTCCATTTCAGCTCGATTAACTTTAAATACTGAAATTAAATGCAATCCTATTAATTACACAATGTAACAAAAAATAAATGTCACATTCTAATATATCTGACCTGTGGCCTCTTTAAACACAACTGCAATAATTTGTATCGATTAAATTTTATGTCAAACATCTTAAAACATGCTCCAAATTAGGTAAAGCGATCCAAAAACAAATAATTGTAAAACTGGGTGTGGTATCAGATGTTGAGTTTACAGATGAAAAGTTAATGCAAAATCGTGAATTAAATTTCTATACCTTCGATGTATCTATTGCCCATATGATCCCTGTCTCGTTCACAAGCCCGTTCAACGTCCTCTTCATCTTCAAATTCAACGAATGCTTCTCCACTAGGTCTGCCCTCTCTAGACGTTGTCATATGCACTCCGCTTTTTCCCCCTTTTACGTTACATTCTTTGAAAAATTTCAATATTTCATCCACCGTAGCGGACCACGGCAGTCCACGTAATTTCACAACGTATCCGTCGTCTTGATCTCCAGCTCCAGACATATTGAAACGTGGACCTAATTTCAACGAAAATTGCAAATAAATGACAGATTATTAAGAATTCTTTAGGAAATTACCTCGTATATGTGGACGATTTCAGATTTGAAAACAAACAACAAGAAACAAACGCAACGGACTACTGTTCCAAACAAATCGATTAATATAAAATGGCGCTCATCTAAATATCGACAAGAATTGCCAACTGTGTGTTGCCAACGTAAACATAATAAAAGTATTTTTAAAAAAATCATTAGATACAACAACAAAATAATTTCATACACTTCTAATAACAAAATTTTAGACAGAAGGTTTTGAATATTTGCTTAAAATATTGAAAATTTTAGGTCCTTATATGTAGTATACCGGAAAGTCGTATTGACTAGTCCATTAGTCCATGATTAGTCCCTTGTCGGCCATACTTGTTTTGTGTAACGAAGACATTTATGAAGTATTTGTGAAATTTATTAATTGAATTATGGGTTCTTCGAGACATCGTGATAGAAGCAGAGATAGAGATCGGGACAGGGGTCGTGATAAAGACCGTGATAGAGATCGGGACAGAAGAGATAGAAAACGTAGTAGAGATCGTGATAGGGACAGGCATAGGGATAGAGATCGAGATCGCGATCGTGAACGTGATCGTGATCGTGATAGAAGAGATAGAGACCGTGAAAGACGCAGTAGAAGTAGAAGCAGAGGTAGAGAAAAAAGTAAAGAGAAGACACCTGAACCCGATGGTGATAAATTACTTGCTGAAACATTGGCCACTATTGCTGCAACGAGACATTATGCGTCACTTGTTAATCCGAAGATCAACGATGACAATTCGAATTCAGCAGGTAACGTAAAAAGAATAGGAAGATAGAATTTTAATTACACTTTTAATTGCTCATTTAGGTGAAGAGGGTTCTGGTAAAAAGAAAAAACGATCACGCTGGGGCGGTAGTGAACATGAAAAGATATTCATTCCTGGTATGCCAACTATATTGCCGATGAATCTCAACAAAGAGCAGGAACAAGCTTATCTACGTAAGTTGAACTTTTGTTTTTAAAATTATGTTACACTTTGCATATATAAAAATATTAGTTTATGGTGAGTAATGTGTAAATTAATTTATATTAATTTAAATAATGGTTATTTAGGTAAGTTTTTAGGATTTTAAAAGTGATTAAGTTAAAATGTTCATAGCACTTTCAGATAAAATTTGGTAATTTTAGGATATTTGAGTGAAGAATATAGATACATATAAATAAATATTTCTTACAGTTATGTATTATCTTAGTATTTCATTTTGATGTACATGATTTCTAACTGTTGGGCTTTTGCCCTCTCCTAACCCAATTTATTACAGTTCAGCTCCAAATTGAGGAAGTCAGTCGTAAACTACGATCCGGCGATCTTGGGATTCCAGCCAACCCAGAGGAAAGGTGCAGTTTTCAACTTTATTCATCTGCCAGCCTTCTGAGCATCACCAGTGGTTTGGCATCGATAAACAGTCATAATATTTTATATTCTATTTTTATTTTATAATAAGATTTGATGGGTTTTCAAAATTTCCTCTTTAAAAATTAAACAATTATTTTTTTTTAATAATTGATATTTTTGAGATACCTGTTTTATATTAAAACCCAACAAATTCATATTAAAGGCTTCATTAATAATACCAATTTGAACTTTATTGAATTCTAAATAATCACAAAACCATGTAAAGTATTAATTAGAAGTAGTTTATAAATTTATTAAAATTTTTCAAATTTAAATAATTTTGTCCTAAAATCTTTTTATACAAAATCTACATCATAAAAAAAATTTTTTTTTCTACACATGAACATATTTACATGAAATTGGTATTGTTAATTGTTCACAAATTTATAAATACAAAAAGAATTAATTTTTACAACATATTAATAAATTCATAATGAAAAATATTTACTTTCAGCATAAATACTAAACTAAACTTTTGTTACAGCAAATAACTAATAATATATTTTTTCGTAGGAAACCTCATTTATATAAAATTTGCTTTAAAATTCAATTAACAATTTCAGTTTAGAATTGTTTGCATTGTGAAAGCTCATTAAATTTAAGATCTCAACAGCAAATAGAATTAAATTCCTGTGGTGCCTTCACTGAATTGAAATTTTTTTGTTTTTAATTTTGTTAAATTTCATTAATCAATCAGTGATGCAGCATAGGAAATGCCAGTTCTGTACTTACATTGAACTTTGTTAACTTAGGTCACCGTCTCCAGAACCAATTTACAGTAGTGATGGCAAACGTTTAAACACGAGGGAATTTAGAACGAGACGTAAATTGGAAGAGGATAGACATGCTTTAGTACTTAGAATGCAGAGCATCAATCCTGACTTCAAACCACCTGTTGATTATAAGTATGCTGTAGTATAAGCCATATTTATATTTTTATTTACTAAATTTAAAAAGTTTTAGACCACCAGTTATTCGAGTTAGCGATAAGGTCATGATTCCACAAGAAGAACATCCAGAAATAAATTTCGTCGGCCTTTTAATTGGTCCAAGAGGAAATACACTAAAAAGTAAGTTGTGTAAATTTTAAAACATTTATTTAATACATTTTTTACAGCTATGGAAAAAGAAACTGGTGCCAAAATTATCATCCGTGGTAAAGGTAGTGTTAAAGAAGGTAAAGTTGGTAGAAAAGATGGACAACCATTGCCAGGTGAAGATGAACCTTTACATGCTTACATCACAGCAACCAATCCTGAACATGTTAAAAAAGCTGTCGAAAGGGTAACCACCACAAATAAATTAAATCGTCATAATTATATTTTTATTTCAGATTAAAGAAGTTATAAGACAAGGTGTAGAAGTACCAGAAAATCAAAATGACTTACGTAGAATGCAGCTAAGAGAATTGGCTCAACTCAATGGTACATTAAGGGAAAATGATGGTTTAAGATGTAACAATTGTGGTGCCTGTGATCATAAATCATGGCTGGTAATTTTTTTGTTTCTTATTTTATAAAGCAAACTTTTTACAAAATTAATTTTTTTAGTGTCCCGATAAACCCAACGTTACAAACAATATAGTTTGTTCGAGTTGTGGTGCCGCAGGTCATATAGCAAGGGATTGTAGACAAAAAAGACCAGGGTTGGGTGGTCCAGCTGCAGCAGGTGATAAAGCCAAGATTGACGAAGAATACCTGTCGTTAATGGCAGAATTGGGTGAAGGTCCACCTCCGGAATTTCTTCGAACCACTACATCTACTACTCCCGTTACCGTTACACAAAGGAAAAGTGGTATTAATATGTTTGAACAACAAATTGCACCAAGACCACTTATGCCCCCACCAATGGCAACTACTACCATGATGCCAACCATTAATATGACGAATGGGATTCCCACTATGGCGGCGCCACCCTGGACTACAGCAGCAACTATGACTTGGCAACCTGGTCCTCCTGGCATTATGCCACCTCCACCACCTCCAGGTGCCTCAAGTCCTCCACAAATGATGCCCTGGATGGCGAATAACCAACCTCCCCCTCCCGGAGCTTCCACAACTACTGCTGCATTACCACCTCCAGGCATGACGAACTTGCCGCCATGGCAAACATCTTTTCAATGGCCGCCAAATAATTGTGCTCCCCCACCGCCACCCGGTATTGATATGACTAGTTTGCTTACAGCCCCACCGCCTCCCCCGCCTGCTTCATCATAATTTGTATTATTTTAGTAAAGGGAGAACATGTTAGAAACATTTAAGTAATGTTGTAGTTTATTTTTAAATTTGTAATTACTAATACAGTAATTATGAGAAAAATACATAAATTGTAATTATAAAAAAGTAGACCCATATTTAAAAAGTTTCCAGTTTTGCGTGTAATTTTGTTTAATGTATGTATTTTGCACAGTAAATATAATACATTTTGTCAAAACATGTTTTTTATGTATCTTTTTATCTTAATATAGCCAAACTAGTTAAAAAATTGTTTATGGTTTTCCATTTTAAAAAAATGTGAATATTAAAATCATTGGAAAGTAAAGAGACTGTCATAACACACTTCATTTATAATCAGAATTCTACAGAAGAGATTATTTATTAAATATCTGTATATACAAATTGCACAGTGACAAACAAATAACTTAAGACATTATAAATAACACAGCTAACTAATAAGTAAAAGTGTTGTGTAAAATTAACACGATGTTCCAGTGTGGTGCAGATTACCATCTATTTAAAAAAAATGATATAAATATATTAAAAATACTCTAAAAATATTATCTTTTCTCTCTATTTCTACATAAAATTGTTCATTTTAATTTAATATTGTAGTGCTACATTTAAACTAGAAGCTCTAGTATATATCCAGACATACACTATTGTAAAAATATTAATTTTTATGCTCCAGAGTAAGCTACTAAATATGGTAATTTTACTAAAAAGCAGAGATCAATCAAGAATAACTATTTTAAATGTAATTCACGAATTAATTTTATCACATTACACTTATATATCGACACATTTCTGATATAAAACAAGTATACTCTGAAACCAGATGTAAAAATAACACAAAAAGCGGCAATACTAAATTGAAACAGTTTAGAAACAAGTTTAAAAAATCATATTGCAATTCGTCAATAGGATAATAACACACATGTAATAAAAATAATTTAGAAAAACCTCCACGTCTCTGCACCAACAAAAGTGTTAAGCATGCAAACTAAAAGCGTGTGTAGTTGCAGGAAAAATGCAAGGACAGAGGCAAATAAAGCACATTTATTGTAGTTTTTTTATCGAGTTTCTTTAGCAGTTAACTTCTCAATCAACTCCTGTAATGGTGCCAATTCTCGTCTATCAATGAGACTAAATTCCTGTAACATTAGAAAAATTAATCACTCATAAAAAAAACAAAATATTACTCACTTGTACAAAAAATATGAAATGTTTAAATGATGTGTTAAGATGTGCTTCCTCACCAAGTTGCACAACTTCACTAAAATGTTGATGGTATATATGTGCATAAACTCGAAACAATCTTTTTAAGATGGTCTTTGCAATAGAAAGAAAATTTTTAGGGAATGGTACACCAATTTTTGATGGGAATAAAGTTTCATCGTCTAATTGATCTTGTACCCATGTCATTAAATAATCTATATATTTTGGTGCAGAACATTTAATAGGCTTTTTAACTGTATGACCATCAGCCCAATGATATTCATATTTTGGCCCTGCTGACATGATCGAACAACTGTCCTCTGTGCAGAATTCCGTAATAGTACCATATAACATATTAATTTGGTTAAAAAAGTCTACCGCTGTTGGAAAATTATCAAAACATTAAAAAATATTTACAGTGAATATTTTCTTACTGTTAACGGCAACCCATTCATTGAGATCTTCCCCTTCAGGCAACATAACAGCTAATCGTAAGTTTCCAGAACCTAATGTCGCAGCAGCATGCTTCATTAACTCATACTGATGAGTACCTTCAGGAATATTCTTTTTTGGTTTAAAAGTTTTTGAAGAGCGGCTTCCACTATTAAAAAAATTAAAAATATAAACAGGAGTATAAGCGAAGAATTAGATATAAATAGACTGATAATGAAAACTTCTTGGTAATGTGTAATGTCTGATACTTACAAAAGGAAGCTCATTTTAAGTACAATTATTTAAAAACACCACACGATATAAAATTATCTTATATACAAAGAAAAACACAAATTTAAATACGAACAGCTCTGAAGATTTGTTTTGCTACCATGTATTTGCCAATGACCTTAGCGAAATACAGATGTTTTAGTCATCCATAGTGAAAAAATACCATCGTACTACCAATAGTTACACACTTCAATAACAAAGAATTAATCATTTAACTGTCGTGTTCTTTAGAGACATTTATTTCGTTAAGTTGGTCATGCATTTCGACATTTATTTTTGACGTTTATCAAAATTAAAATGGCAACAAAATCTTTAGCGACTGCCACTGTAAGGGCTGTTAAAGGCAGAAAACTATTGCCCACGAGAGCCGCATTAATTCTGGTAAAAATTCATTTAAGATTTAATAATTTTGAGTTTAACATAACCTCAATTTTAGACTCCAGCTGCAGTACACCGTATAAAACAAATTCTACACGGCAAAAATGACTATGTATGTATTATTTAAAACATAACTGAATACGTTCACGGACTTAAACTTTGCAGATTGGTTTAAAAATTGGTGTACGACAAAGAGGTTGTAATGGTTTGTCCTATACATTAGATTATGCAATTAAAAAAGGTATGGTATTTTCTTATGTGAACATTTTAATATTATTTATTTGATTAGACAAGATGGATGAAGAAGTTGTTCAAGATGGTGTTACAGTTATAATCGATAAAAAGGCACAACTCACTTTATTAGGTACCGAGATGGACTACTTAGAATCAAAACTTAGTTCAGAATTTGTTTTTAACAATCCAAATATAAAAGGAACTTGTGGCTGTGGCGAGTCGTTTAGTCTTTAATCATCTTTCATTCTAGTCAAATTCTATGTAGATAAGTACAAAATAGTTGCTTTATTTATTGTGAAAGATCTGATGTAATGTTTAAAACATATACAAATAAAAGACGTGATGTAATTTATTATGAGATTAGACTATTTTAATCCCGTGTTACGATAAATATATAAATATGTATAAATATAACAAAAAAATTAAACTATAAATCTTAAAAGTTACAAAAGCTTTGGTTGTCGTTTTAGAGCAGTTATATCCAATATTTTTTGCATTTCTCCATTATAGGGCACTGTTTGTGGTATTTCCGGTTGTGTAGGCTTAATCTGTACCATATCTGAAAATTGTGCAAATTGTAGACAAACTGCAGTTTATATTTACAAAAAAGTTACCATTACTGGTTGTTAAAAGATTATATTTCTTCATGTATTCCACTGTAGCGAAAGAAAATTCTGGTCTTCTTTTAATAAGGTTCCCACAGCCTTTTAAATTCTGAACAGGAATATTCTGTTGTGTACACATAATTTTCGCCAATTGTTCATCTGGTAGATATTTCATAAGCAACTGTTTTACAGCAAAACTAATTTCTGTTGGACTATACTCAGTTTCAGACGTAACATTACTTCTAAAATAATAATAATAATATTGAATGTTTTATTATAAATAATTTGTACTTTGAGTTTTCTTCATCTTCAGCAAGTGGGAAACTGACACCTATATTTTGTAAATGTCGCATTGTTGCTTCTTTCACTTTCTTCATAGTTTTACTCTTGAGTTCTTCAGCTGGTCTTCGTGATAATCCTTCACCTACATTTTTAACTGTTCCTTCCGCATTATTTAAAATATTGTTTACTTGTCCCTTTAACAATCAAAGAATTAATAAGATTTATTTATTATTTTTTACGGTATACCATAACGTTATTGTAAATTGTCCATCCTAAATTCCCAACTGATTCTGAGGTGTCATCATCACTACTAAAAATTATTTAATTTAACTCTTTATTGATGTATTAAATTTAAACTTACTCCGAACTATAGTCTTGCATATCAACATGTATACTCTGTTCTGGACTAGGACAACCTTGTTGTATACTCAACGTCTCGTTAAAAGTTAATGATACATCATCCTGTCTGCCATTTACATTCTCATTTGTTTTATATTTTTCAAGCTTTTTACTCTCAACTTCTGTTAATTCCTGTATCTTTGGTTCATGAGTTATGTCTTTATTAAACATATTACGATGAGGATAATTTACCGGTGGTCGAATAGATACTTCAAAACTAGTCATAACATCAATAGCAAACTTAGGAATTGCATTTTTCGTCTTATCCTGCACGTTTTTATTACAAACGTTTATAGGCTCCATTTGAGTGCTCATGACACATTTGTTCGGATAATTTGGTTCTACGTCGATGGAAGGTGCCTCAATTTGTTTTTGTGTGCATTTATTTTCTAATAAAACTGCCACTTGTTTTTGCAACAACATAAGTTGTTCATTTTGTTGCTGAATCACTTTTAATAAATCAGTTACAGAAGGTTCCCTATTTGTATTACTTTCACTTTGCGGAATAATTTCTCTACTTGCTACACTTGCTAGTTTGAATGGCAAATTAGAAGTAACATCTTCATTTCTTAAATGATAACTTGCTGGAGTGTTTACTTGTGAATTTGTCTTAAATGCTTTATAGTTATAAACATCTATTATATTATCGTTACTATTAGGGGATTTTTCACCTGACTGTGAAACTATTTGATTTTTTCTATTAAATTCTGTACGAATTTCATCAAAAATTTTATTATTCTTATTAACTGAAGTGTTAGTCACAACACTTTGAAATCTTTCAATGGTGTTACTATCGTTTATATTTGTTCTATTTGAATCATTTAAGACATTTTGGAACGGTTCAATAACACTTAAATCTAAATTCCTATTAGGTATGTTAGCCATGTATATTTCTTGAAACGATTTTGGTTTGTTGCTTTGTACCAGGTTAGAAGTCTGAACATGTGTGTTTATTTTCCGTGTTACTGGTTCATTCTTTTTGTCAATAAATTGATCAAACGAAGATCTCATAGGACTTTGACTTACCAAATCTTGCTGTGGTATTGGACGTTCAAACCTCACTTGTTTCCTAGAGATATGAGTATTTAAAGTTTGGAAATCGGCATAATTCTCTTTGTTGGATTTGCTTTGATTTCTTGCCTTCCACATATTATATGACACACAGTTATTTGTGCTTGCCAGATGTTTTTGGTCAGAACCGATTGGTTTGTTTTGGAATATCATCGATACTTCTGGTAGCTCTGGTATGTATGATGAAGGAATCTTAAAAAAAACTTTAATAAATGAAACTAATAATTGTTTTTAAATACTTTATCTGCAGAGGTTGGAACTGGTGCGCAACGAGGCTGATCATAAAATGAATCCATTGTAGTAGATACACATTTAAATGATTATCAGGTACTAAACGACTGTATAAGAATTAAATGACAGTTACAAGTTACAAATGACATGAAAATGCTCATAAAAAAATTCAAATATTTACTGCAAGCAACATGAAGAAACAAAATTTTCCTGTTACTAAAACTGTATATATTTGGTTTGTTCCAACAAACGATTCGGAACAATTCAGAACGATCCGGATTGTTTCCACCTATTCTTAATACATCAATTTTTTTAATAAAATAAATAAAACTAAATAACAAGTTATTATATTATACACATATTTATTCACTAGTAATTTTATCCAAAGGTTTAAGTGGGACAATCTTTATAGGGTACATTGTCCAGCTTCAAAGTTTCTGGCTTAATTCGAAGTGCTATAACAATAAAAACCAATTAAAATGCTAACATTTCAAATGTCATAAGTACCAAATCTTCCAGGTTCAATCTCCTTCGCCTGTACTACAGTTGAAATCAATTCATTCTCAACTTCTCGGGAATACTTCACTAACTGAAATTGCAATTCAACATGATTTCCCGTCATATATTTCTCATACATTATTTTTGTGCTTTTTACTCTGTACTTACTTCTGCTATAGATGTTGAATCTACAACATGTTTGTTTTTTCTAAATTCATGATTGATTTTTTCCCTGCCTATTCGTAAGGCATAGCCGTCACCTTCAAACACGCTTTTCCTAGCCCTGTGCAAGCTTTTGAAGCATTTTAAAACCTGCAAGGAGTACACAAACATAAACTGATTGATACTTTTGTTGTATGTATACTTCTGTTCGTAAAGTGTTTGACATTTCAACTTCTAATTTGACATGTGATTACAAAAGTGTACAATTGGGTGCGTTCAATTTTTATTTCTAACAAATTGATTACTTATGTAAAATTGAATTGAAAAATCGTTTTATTTAATATTTGAAAACAATTATTGTGTAGTTAGTGTTTAATTTGGACAGAATTTGTAATGCTAAAATAACGTGAGAAATAAAACATAGCTCTCGTGCAACACAAAACGGTGCAGCACTATTTTCATAATTTCACAAAAAAAGTATGTACATTTAACATAATATTTACGTAGAATTGATGTTCGAAATGTATTTATTTTTTGTTAGCTGTATTTTTCGGGCATAAAATCCTATCCAACGCCTATATGTACTTTAGTCGGTGACTAAATATAGCTTTGATGCAACATAAAAGCTGTAAAGCAAAGTGTCAAAATTTAATCAATTAAAAAAGAAATTTATGAGAGTTGGATATGATTATTTTTACGTGATGGCTTAATTTAACAAATCATAAAAGTAACGTACTGCGCATACACTAAATTATAAAAAATAACTAAAAGCGGTCAAATGAATTTCAATTGAGGCGGCAATTTAATCGTTATTTTTGAGGTAATAATTTATGTTTCTTGATTGTAACTCGAGCGACTATGAACTTATATAATTTTATTTAAAATTTAAAACAATAAAAAAAATACTTAAAACTATCTACAGAGTGATTCTAAATGATTGTCTGTGCCGTTTTTTAAAAATAGTGGACGATTCGTTCTTGGTTATTTGTTGCTTTTTATTTGTCATTTTTAATAATCTTGAAATAAAAGTAAAAGTAAAATAAAAGACGATTCGTTCTTGATTATTTGTCGCTTTTTACTTGTCATTTTTAAGTGGGCATGTCAAATTATCTTGAAATAAAAGTTACTGATAGACATTTGTAAAAAGCGGAACAAACAGACATTTAGAATCACTCTGTATTACCTGTGCAATAACCATGCTATAGCTCTCAAATGACTGGTGTTTTTCTTTTAAATACTTTATCATTCTTTGAAAAATTGATCTGTTAATGTTCTTATCTGGCTTTCAGGAAGCAGAAATATATTTGACTTTGTTTGTATGAATAAATTACATGATACAATAATCTATTCAATTAAGTTCTGTTAAAGCATAATAATTAAAACCTTCATTGCCATAATAAATCTGAATAATCGCATACGATTTTAATTAAATTTTATGGAATCGTTTCAAAACTAGTATTTTCATGTTATAGTTGATAAAAATCTACGCTTGATGACGTCCGCGTTCCACTTTATCAAATGAATTTACAAATATGTATTTACGTTCACTGTGACTTTCATCAGTGTGTTATAAACTTGCATCAATTCATATCGTGATAATGTCAACGAGGACGGAAAAAATCGGCATCATAGGAAGGTATTTAAAAATTATTATTTTTAGCTTTTTCGTTGATCAATCCCCTTTCCAGCGGTCTTATAGGTCGTTCCTGGGCTATGTTGTTTGCTGGAGTCGGCTACAAGGTTATCATGTACGACATAGAAAAATCGCAAATTGAGACTGCATTGGTCGATATCGAAAAACAATTGAAAACATTGGAAAAAGAAGGCACGCTGAGGGGCAAACTTACTGCTGCACAGCAATTCGCTTGCATTAAAGGTTTAACAATCAAATTAAATTCCAACCGTCACCAACATGAAACTAATACTGCAATTAAATTTTTTTATCTGTATCAGTATGTTACAATTAGATAACAAAACAAAACAAAAAATAAATATCATTCGTTAAGGTCGTGCATAAAATTTGCTTACTATAACGGGATCATATTTTAATTAAACACTTTTAATGCTCAGTAAAAATAAATATTAACAAGAATCTTATTTTACTTGCAATAAATTTCTGACAAATTTCAAAATTGTTTCAAGGTAGTATCAGTCTAGAAGAAACTGTAAAAGATGCCGTGCTGATACAAGAATGCGTTCCAGAAATCTTAGAACTAAAAAGAAAAGTATGGAAAGGTGTTGATGATATTTCAGGTCCAAACACCATTTATTCCAGCTCGACATCAACTATGTTGCCATCTTTATTCACCGACCATTTAAAATACAAGTAATTATCACAATTTTTTACATATAGTAATTTGATAATTAAATTTTTAGACACAATGCCATAGTATCACACCCAGTAAATCCACCGTATTACGTCCCGTTGGTAGAACTCGTCCCAGCACCTTGGACAAAACCCGAAATCGCTAAGAAAACTAGGGAAATAATGGAAGAAATTGGTCAAACACCGGTCAGTCTATCTAGAGAGATTGACGGATTCGTCCTGAACAGAATTCAGTAAGTAACTTTTATATCAACGACGAATTTTATTTTTCATTTTTAGATATGCAATTTTGAACGAGACTTGGAATTTGGTGGCCGACGGTGTGTTGGACGTTAAGGATATCGACAAAGTTATGTCGGATGGACTTGGTATGAGATATGCCTTTCTTGGTCCACTCGAAACCGCTCATTTAAACGCGGAAGGCTTTAAAAATTATTGCGAAAGATACTCTAAATGTATAAACTCTGTCAGCAACACATTTAAACCAATACCGAAATTCGAGGGTCCTTTAGTTGATGACATATCGAAACAACTTGAAGAAATGGTACCCAACGACAAATTGCAAGAACGTCGCAACTGGAGAGATATGTGTCTTACGAAACTGAGTCAGCTAAAAAAAGAAATACAATAATTTTTGTAACAACCTTAAACAATAAACCAGAATAATTAAAGTTTTGTTTTAATGTATGTATCCAAATGTAATGATTGAATTAAAAATGAAAAAAATTTAACTGTCATTTACAAACGAAAAAAAACCATTCGTATCAAAGTAGGTTTTTTTATTACAAAATAAATGAAATGACAATAAATAATGTTTGATATGTTTTTCAAGCCCGACGTAAATATTTAATTATAACGATGTGGGCGTCTCATTCATTTCTACAAGTTTTATTCCTTATCGGTAAGTTGCCATTCGAACACTTCATCAACGATTATAATAGTTTCCAATTTTTTTTTGCTTTCAATAGCGACCACGCAGGGACATCCCCGCATGGATTTGAAAATCGCGCCTGCGCAGTTAGAAAATCTGCACAAGAACCAAAAAGAAGGTAGTGCGCACCTACATGCCGATACTCAAACCTCACATAAACCAAGAATAATGGTATCATACGAGAATGTCTACAGACCTAATCAGCCGTTCGTCACGCCGAACGACCCGTTTCAGAACATTTTGTTGTACTTTTTGATGAATTTGGGAAGGGATCTTGCAGAAGAAGGCAAAAGTCGACGATCACCGGATTTCTTCGGCGATATGAGATCTGGATTTACCGACGTCGCAGGTAAAGAAAGGAAAGCAAAATGTGTATCTTTTTTCTATAATTTATTTATAGATAAGGTGGTAAATGGCAGTAAAGACGTTGGAAAAAAGGTGGAAGATACTTACAAGACTGTTGTATCAAGAGGAGTGGAGGAACAATACAACCCTGGTCATTTCTTTCCCCATGTTGGCGGTTCTTGTATGTGTTATAATCGTCTTTTACGACGTGGTGCTTTAAACGTCACAACCAACGGTCAAGTAGATTTCAAACACGACCTCGTCACTAAGAGAACCAATTTTGCAACAACCTTAAGTGAAGAATCCGTGACAGAAAAGAAAATCGAATATGATTTAAACGCAACTTTAAAGATGAACGTTACGCAGAACTTCAAAATCGCAGATGTGAAAACAGAAAATGGTGTGCCTGGTAACCAAAAGCAACGGAGTTTGATCACTGCAGACGACGGTTCCAAAACCAACGACAAAGCCATCATACACGTAGTAAAGCTAGACGACTTTAACTCTTCTACGAAGCAAGAAGAAACAACTGCTAAGTTGACGACTGAAAAAAAAGAAATTGTGATCACTGGCGAAGAAATTATAGTGGACTTACAAGTGGCACCTGAAGAACAATGTGGAAAAATAAAAACTACCAAAGAAATACCGCTAGAACCGTCTGTGTCAGAAAGCCATGTTCAACAAAAAAATGCAAACAACAAAGATGGGTATTATTTTTTATCCTCTAGCGGTGGTACCGACAAACGTACCACCGCCCTCAACAAAGCCAAACACTACAATCTATACAATATCGACTCGAAATTGAATATTATTCCTTTCGATGATGAAGACCCCCTAAATCTGCACAAACAAATTAGAGAGGGCAATAAACGAAGGAAACGTGTCAGGAGACATCACATAAGCCATGATTCTCAAAATAAGAAAAAAGCAACTTTGCACTTACTGGAGCAGGAAATTAGAAAAAGACATTCACAGAACCAACAAGCTAATAAAATCACAACCGTCACATTTATTTCCTCATCGACCGAAAAAGATAAATCAAACGTAATGGAACAAAATGAAATTATTCTTGATAATTTATATAAGGATCCAGTTAAAACAGAGGATAATGATATATACGGTGTACCAAATTTAAAGTCTGATGATGTTGACATAAATTACGTTTGGAAATCAAAGGGAGAGAACGAAAACATACCACCACAGTCACTCCTTTTTACTGTAACTATACCAACTTTCTTAGGTGAGTTAAACAACATAGATGATTAAATGTATACATTTTAAAAAAGCATTGTATTATACAATATTACATATTTATATTTTTTTCTATATGTATATGTAAAATTACTGCATTTATTGTTTGCTTAAACTATACTTGTTTTTAGGTATAGGCATCTTAATTATAGCGACATGTTACGTATTAAGAACAAAAGGATGGTGTTGTACATTGTTTACCGATAAATCAAAAATAATAGTTGTAGAAGTAAAAGAAACAAGCCAAACACAACAGCGACAAATAAAAGAAACGACCAAGACACAATATACATAAACTATATTATACACTGTATTTGCAAATAAAAATTAATAAAATTATTTCACATGAAACTTACAACGTGAGTGTTTCAATTTGTTTAATCAAATCGTTATGTTTAAATTCATTAGGTTCACATGTGAACTGTTCGAGTAATTTCGTTTTTGAATCATCTCGTTTGTTGTAATATAACTGCAGTTGGTTTGCTAAACATTGTGCCTGCTTGACATCCATAACGTTCTTATCAAATTCACCTCTCATTAAAACTATCCCTTTGCTTTCTTTAAATTCAGTGTAATGATGTATTGCCAGACATTCAGGAGCATTTTCTTTATGTACCTGAAAATGATTATTTTATACATATTCATGTGTAAGATGTTTATAACCTGGTAACATATTAAAGGTGTGAAATGAACCGAGTTTGCCCGAAATTCCGACATAATGAACTCGTACCCTTGACTTTGAGGTAAAGGAAAAAGGAATATTGGGAACTTCTTGGACTGTTCACAAATGATGTCAAATTCTTTGGCTGGTATGGTAGCTGCGATTACATCTTTGTGTAAATGATACTCTTCCCAAATTTGTTTAACCTCGTCGGCTTCTTTGTCTTTAATTAGTTCGATTTTCATTATTTTTTCCAACGGTTCGTCTTGGACTTCAATAGATGATGGTAACTCCTTCTTTGGTTGTAGTAAAGACGTAAATTGGCTACAAATACTTCAGTTATTTTCTATTGTGTTTGCGTTTATAATTCATACCGTCCTTTTTTCTCCAGTGTCTTGCTTTTCTTGATTTCATGTACTTCCACTCGCGCCAAGAAATCCTCCGGAGACGTTTGTTGCAATTTGGCTATTTTTTCGGCGTATTTATCGAAATATGGATTTTTCTCCAACTCCTCTGTTACTTTTTGCATTTGTGATGCACTGGTCATACTATTTCTTATTAAAATTCCCGTTTTGCGAACGTAATTGGTATTTCTCAACAATACCCGACGGACGAATTCCATGTTATATAATATGAAGTTAGCAACAATTACCAAAAGAGTAAATTTAAAATTTTAAATATTTAAGCTACTCTATTTAATTTACTTCTGTTTTTGAGATTTGTAATTTTAAATGCGAATTTACAATTTATGTACTGCAAGTCCTTGTTTTCTAATTGTAATTAGTTATATTTTGTAATGTCCATGGGTTGTTTGGGTTATTTTTATTTGCCTTCCTGGGAGAAGCTTATCTTCTTATATTGTGAGTAGAAGTATATAATCTATGTTTATCTTTACAATTTTTCTATTTGTGTAATGTATAAAACCCATTAATTTTGGAAATTGCTACAGTTACGAAAAGTTGCGGTTCATCTAACAATAATTATGGTAAGTATGTATTATAAACAAACATAACCTGATCAAATTGTTTCTAGCAACCAGAAAGTACAAGTACGCCCAAATTTAGGGTATCGGGACGTCGTGCAGTAGGCCATTACAAAGATGAAACGTATATTTCACCAGTATCTAGTATTAACGAAACATTTATTCATAAACAGAATGATTCTGAAATAGATCGTCAGTATCTCGAGTCCACAACGAACCTTGTTGAAAATGATAGAGCAAGTGACAATGAAGATTTTCAGTATCAAAATAACGATAGATTTACTGATAGTGAAAAAGATAGTGACTCTGAAGAGATGGATAGTGATGTGGAAGATATTAATGAAACATCAACCTTAAATAACAAATCTAACAGTGTAGAAAATCAGGACTATGATACGCCCACTATGAGCTCCATCCATCCATGGTGCATGTGGTGCATATTTTTTATGTTATTCGTCAGTATTGGTTTATGTTTTTTATCGATAAAATCTCCCATTGAAAATAAGAAAATAAAAATGTTAAATGATATACAAAGTAAATTTCCCATGCAGTATAAAGACACATGGATATACATAAATAGTAGTATATTTGAGGCAAAGATATTTAATAAACCATCAGTAATGGTTTTTTTATATCGACATGATGCAAAAGATACTTTAAACAAGTTACTCAAACACACAGCTAAGTATGCCAGTTGTGTTATAAACGATGATTGTTCTATTCAACCGATTAGCCTGACAGCAAAACAGCTAAATGTGCCGGAATTAATTAAAGATTATGGTGTCACTATTTCAAAATATGGGCCAGAATTACAAGAAAAAAAAATTATGATTATTGAGAATTTTGATGATATATCTGTTTATGTGGCTCAGGCTTTTCACAGTTTCTGTGATGAATTTTCGCCACTTGTGAGACCATCTTTCTTTATTTTTACAATTAAAGTAGACCGGTTTGAAGAAAAGGAATTGACACAGGTTCAAAATATACTTCGACAGAAATGGAAGGAGCTGGATGGTGACAAACTTGAACCATTGCTAACGAGAATATCCAACATAGTTCTTAGAGTTACGCCTGAAGTAAAAATATAATATTTATATATTTTTATAAAAATTGAAAAAATAATAAATTTTTGTAGTAAAAATTAGAGTGTTTCAATTTACTTGAGATTATTAAAAATTTATGAAAGATATAAATTATAAAAAATTGAAATCATCATGGAGCAAGCGTTCTATATTTTGACAGCGATTTTGACGTTCACGATTTTTGACATAAAAATTTAAAAATTGATAGGCCGTAGTGGTTGTAATAAATTCATGGGAATTTTTAGGAAAAACGGTTTTTCTGTGTTGTAATACTTGTAATTTTATAGAAGTTGCGACAGGATGTCAGCAAAATCGAATATAATTCGTCAACAATTGTACAACATCATAAATTCAGGAGGCTCACACAAAGATCAAGCAGAAAAATATCGTACTATACTCGAATCCATCTTGTCAGGACCTGAAAAAGAACTGATCGAATGCTTACAGATATTTATTGAAGCCATCGTCAATGAAAATGTCAGTCTTGTTATATCACGACAAATACTTACGGACATAAGCACACAGCTTGTTAAATTGCCTGATCATATATCAAAAGCTGTTTCTCATTATACTCTCGATAAAGTGCAGCCAAGGGTGATTTCTTTTGAGGAACAAGTAGCAAATATTCGTCAACATCTTGCTGATATTTATGAAAGAAATCAAAATTGGAGGGAAGCGGCTGGTGTCCTTGTTGGTATACCTTTGGAAACTGGTCAGAAGCAATATACAGTTGATTATAAGTTAGAAACGTATTTAAAGATAGCGCGGCTATATCTTGAAGATGATGATCCATTTCAAGCCGAAGCTTTTATCAACAGAGCTTCACTGTTGCAAGCCGAATCCAAAAATGAACAGCTCCAAATATATTACAAGGTATGTTATGCACGTGTTTTGGATTATCGTCGTAAGTTTATCGAGGCAGCACAACGTTACAATGAACTTTCCTATAGAAACATAATTCATGAAGAAGAACGAATGACGGCTTTAAGAAATGCTTTGGTTTGCACAGTTCTGGCTTCAGCTGGCCAGCAAAGATCTCGAATGTTGGCCACTTTGTTTAAAGATGAGCGTTGTCAACAGTTACCTGCTGTTTCTATTTTAGAGAAAATGTACTTGGATCGAATCATCAGAAGAAGTGAACTGCAGGAATTTGAAGCGTTGTTGCAACCTCACCAAAAGGCTAGCACTGTGGATGGTTCAACCATATTAGACAGGGCAGTTATTGAACATAATCTCTTGTCAGCAAGCAAGTTGTACAATAACATAACTTTTGAAGAGTTGGGTGCACTTTTGGAGATACATCCGACTAAAGCAGAAAAGATTGCTAGCCAAATGATAACTGAGGGCAGAATGAATGGATATATAGATCAAATAGATTCAATTGTACATTTTGAAACTCGAGAAACACTACCACAATGGGACAAACAGATACAAACTCTTTGTTATCAGGTCAATTCTATTATAGAATTGGTTTCAAAAGTTCAACCAGAATGGATAGTAAAGGTCATGGAAGAACAAATGGTGTGTTAAAAAATTTGCTTCGATTTGAACTTATATATTTGTGTGTTTGCTTAAAATAATTTCAAACTGTTTTAAAGAAATAATGAGATATGATGTTTTATGTTCACCATTGTTTATATCACTATTCCTGCATTAACTACAGCATTTGTACTTTGAGTTTTTACCATCTCTGTTTATATAAACTGTAAAAATAAGGCAAATTTTGTAAACGGTTCTATATGATGAGGGATTTGTAAGAACTACAAAAATAAATATAAATAAAAGGTTATTAAATTTGTATTCATTAAAATATACAACAAATACTTAAACAATTTTATTGTATAATACAAACTATAAACAAATACCTTAAAGCTTGAATTTTATACATGTATACTGTTTTTCCATATATAACTATTGACATACTAAAATTTATTACATTTGCTAACATTAAAGATTAAAAAATCAAGATTGAACAATAAAACTGCAAACACTAATTATTACGAATTAATAAAATCTAATTTTAAAGAATAAAATAATTAATTTATAAATTATTCATGTTTGTATACAAGCATAAAATTCATTACAATTAGAAAACGCTAGTCATAATTTGGTTTAAAAATTTTTTATGAATCTGTCCTCAACATATTACAAAGTCGTTAGAACTTAATCAATTATAGTACCTAATTTATGCATAGTGACTAAAGTTTTATCGACACATACTCATATGTGATAGTAAATGAAATATACAATTATTTATAATGTTATACGCGGCACTTACAATTAATTGATAATTTAATTGAAAAATGTATTAGTTTTAAAACTGAAAACCACCCATGGGCACAGACTGGTCTGCACTGAAGTTATACTGTTGTTGTTCAACATCAACTGATGGAGCAACACGAGCATCTTCCTCCTCTGTTCCAAAATAATGCTCGATGATATCGAAAGCCTTCTGATATATTTCCATATTTTCATGAGATTGCAAAAATTCAATTTTGTCCAGTCCTAAAGAAAACATTATTTTCACAAGCTTACTGATATTAAATGATATTTACCGTAACATTCTTCAACAAGGACCGCATATCTATTCGTACCAGAATGATTCTTTGCATCTTGGTCACCTAACCTCAAAATATTTTCAAGTCCATTTAGTGCTACCTGTACAATTTTGATGTCCATAACAGTCAATAAGTCACATAACGGACCTATGCACCCTTGATCGACAAGAAATCGAATTTGTTCTGGTGTACCACCACTTGTTGCATTCGTAATAGCCCAAGCAGCCTCCTTACGAGTTTTAAATTCAGCTTTACTCATAAGTTCGATAAGAATTGCAAAAATGTTTGCATCTAGCACAGCCTAAAAATTTAAATATAACAAAAATTATAAACACATGTGTAATAATTATAAACCTGTATTTGTTGTCTATTTCCGGCAGTAATATTACTGAGAGTCCAACACGCTTCTTTTCTTACAGTTTCTTTAACTGAACTAAGTAAATGATGCAGACATGGTAAAGCACCACAATTAAGTATTACTTGCGTTTGGATATCATCTCCTGTCACTATATTACCAACGGCTCTTAACGCAGCCGAAACAACACTTGCCTGCTGATGCATTAGAAGTTCTACTAACCTTCTACAAACACCTGCATCTATAACAGCCTAAAAAATTAACCTATAGGTTTTATCATCAAAATGTATATATTAATTATAACCTGAATTTTGTCATTAGGCCCATCAGAAAGATAACTAAGTGCCCAGCAAGCATCAGAAAGAACATCAGCATCAGTATGAAACAAAAGTCTTGATAGAACAGGTAAAGCAGGGGATACTTTATGAAATTCAGGTGGAGGATTTTTGCCCCTACACAGATTGGAAAGTGCCCACACAGCATTTCTCGTCATTGTCAAACGATTTGACTTTCCCAACAATCTAAAAAGTCAAGAAGAATAAAAATAACAAAACTGAATTAAGCCAAACATACTGTAAAAGAGGTACAAGGATACCGGCATCTAGAACATGATCACGACATTCAGGCGAATCTCCAGCGATATTTCCCAAAGCCCACACGGCTTGTTCCTGAACGTCATCATATTTACTTCCAAGTAATGATATGAAAATTGGAACTGCACCAGCTTGTATTACTATACGTGTCTGTTGAGAAGTGCCTGATGCAATATTTGTCAAGGCCCATGCTGCCTCAAACTAAAATTGAATTTATTTCATTATGTAATTTATGTATTATGTGCACCTAGCACCTGTGTACCTGTAAAGTACAATTTGTAGTGTTCTTCAGAAACTCAACAAACCGTGGAACAATTCCAGTTTGAATGACTTCATCTATGGGTGGATTTGGTTCCCTACTTAAAAGTTTTCTAAATTTTTGAGTCACATTTAACTGATCCTCTACATTAGGACTGTATAAAGCTTGCACCATGGCAGGTGTAATGAAAGGTGAAGATTGTGGTAGAACATCACCTTCAAGCTGTTAAAACAAAACCATAAAATACGATGGAAAACTCCATGAGCTACTTACTTGAAATAAATCTGATTCATCTGGCATTAAATTTACGTTCACATTTCTTCTTTTGTACAATTGCTGTTCTCGTTTTTGTTTCCTTAATTGAAGACCTTCCTCTTCTCTTCGCCTTCTCAGTTCCACCGAATCAAGAGCTGAATTTTTGTAACGATGTTTGTGTGCAGATCCCGACATCTAAAATATATCACATTATATACGTTAAAACGAATTTCAGGAAACGAATATTCCACTTTTGGATCAAGTACATTATTACGAAACGAAGCGTGAACTTCACAATATTTAGACAATGGGTAAAATTAATTTTTTATCTGTGACAACGTCAAAGCAATTTGACAGGTATCTACATACATCTGTATAAGTTTTTTCACACACATAACATTCTCACCAATTAATATATTTGTATATTAACTTACTGTGAATTATTTTTATTAGTTATTGATCTTAAAAAACGATTTCTTTCTACGATATTCCAACAAAACTAAACGTTTAATGCTTTGAAGTTCGTACGTTTATAAGATACATGTCACCAACTAATTAAATTTAAGAAGAAAAACCCTATTCCAGACTTGGTCGTGTAACCTCAACATTTTTAATTATAGAAATATGCCGGGTGCTATCATGGAGTGTGGGGATTTTAGCGACTTTCAAGTATGATCGATATTCTCGTTTAATTCTAGTAAAGTTGTAACGCGTTTTAATATCGCGTTACAATAACCTCAAACTATTGCATGAAAAATACCAATTTATAATTTCTAGGATGCCTTGAAGAGCATGCGAAAGGTAGATGACTTCATTATAAACACGATTAACTCTGTAATCCCCACGGACTCCTTTCATCCAGATGCAACAGCCGCTTGTAAAGATTTGTATGAGAAGATTGAAGACGGCAACAAAAAACGTGAATCCACTATAAAAAATTGTATAACTGTTACTGCAGATCGAGTTAAAACACTTAGAGAACGTAGACAAACTGACGCTAGTAATATACAAGTTTCGAAAGAATTAAGAGCTGAACAAACTAAGGTAATCAGATACTTGTTTTTAAATTCGCATTATATTTCTTTTACGTACAGTTGAGAATGCTGCAAGTGGAGTTAAGTGTCGAGGAATTAGTCAAACAAAGGACGTCACAAGTTTTTAATGAAAAGTGTAGGAAACACCTAAGAAAAGAATGACATAGAGTAGATATGGAAGAACTATAGTGCTTTTTAGCAAGTTTGAAATTAATTTTTATATATATTTGAAATTGTTTAAATAGGATCCATGTTAATAAAAATATTTTCAAATTTGTATTTTATTTTACTATTAAATGCAAGCTAAAAAAGTTTGCAATATCTAATTTAAACATTCCGTTCTATTAATGAATATGAGAGAATTTATTACATTTTATGTTTCAGCATTTTCCTTCTGCCTATTAGCTTCCTCGTTTATTTGACGGTGCCATTCTAAATTCCTCTTATGAACAGAATCCCCACTTTCATGCTGTTTTTTACCTCTCCTTGAATAAAAATAGCAAGCAACTAATGTTAAAACCATCATTATGTTGGCTACTCGTATGCGCATCCTATTTCGAGCCCTTTCAACTACTTCTGACCTGCAAATTAACAACTCGAATTTATACCTATAGGGAAAAAATTAATTAAATGAAACTTACGGAACAAGTTCTGGTATATCATTAACGTTCTTATATTTCCGAGTCCAAACTAGAAATCTTTTCTCTAAATTGTTGACTTTGTGCATATTCGAATTCAACTTGTTTGAATCAAATTTGATCGCTGTTTTGGTGAAATTGCGTGTAAGTGTATTCCTCGTTTTTAATATAAATCTTGGAAAAGACGCCATCATAATATAATAGATATAACTGAAAAATGGACACTACTATTTCGCACAGACTAACACATTCCGATTGCGATACGAGCATCGCAAACATGTCTTATATTGAGAAAAACCCCACTTACTTTTCCTCTTAAGTATTTACCGAGTATTCTAGGGTGATTCTAGGTTTAGGATGTTGCAATTCCCACCAGTTAACATACCAATTACGATCTCCAGCTGGTAATTTTCGTGAGTTCAATCACGTATCACGTGTTAACGTGATAGAAAACGCGTAACATTTTTTATTTATTTTGATTTAATTGTATGAAGTATCACGGTGAAATGAAATATTTATCGTCAATATTATTTCAAATCCCATCCCAAAATAATAATCGGAAGTGCTTTTTCAATGTCTTTTGATATTGATAGATAGCAAACTGTAACTAACTGCAAAATTCTATTTGTTTTTACAATAATTAACATCAACAAAAACAACAAACATATTTGCTTTCAAGTAAAAGTATTATTTTATTATATTATTATATTATATTATATTATATTTATTATTATTTTATTTTTACATATTGGACAAAAATTGGAAACTTTTCAATAACGCAAATTTGTTGTATGTATGTTTCCAAATTTTCAATTCCTATTTTCAAAAAAAATTCAGGCACCGATTTTGATGAGTTGGTTGAACGCACACCAAGACGTCACTTCTGACGTTTCTGCTTCTGATTTCTGACACAAATGCCGGTTTTTTGGTTATTGCCGTTATTGGTCAAGTGGTGATGTGTCCATTAATTTAGAATTTGTACTTGCGTTATTTTCCAGAATTCAAATAAATAAAATGATTTATAATATTTTATTATTAGTCGCATTAACCCTAATTTCAAGTTCTAACGCCGGATTGGAACTTGTAGATGATAACGAACTGCTACATTTGATACAGAGTGAAAAATTCGTCGTAGTATTGTTCAGTTAGTGTCGAAATTTATCTGAGAAATTATTTATTAATCTTCAGTTTGTTTTAGCGAAAAGGGACTGTGAAGCATGTGACAATTATGAAAATGAATTGGTGAGCTTGAGGGAAGATCTAGTTGATAATTTAAATGCATGGGTGGTTAAAGCAGTCAATAGTCAAATGACAAGACTGTACAGCCCGACTAAAGAACCTGCTTTGGTATTTTTCAGAAACGGTGTTCCTTTGCTTTATGATGGTAAACATCAATCTTTAACAGCTCGTTCCGTCTACATATTGGTTTTCAGGTCCATTAAATGATGAGCTAATTCTTCACACATTAAGTAATAATAGAGAACCTGTTGTTAAGGAATTGACTGATGATACTTTCGAACATTTGACACAAGCAGCTACAGGTGCTACTACTGGAGATTGGTTTATCATGTTGTAAGTACTTTGATATTACATTTTTTATATTATTAACTTAATTCCCATAGCTATACGAATGATTGCATTGATTGCCAGCGAATGCAGGCAAGATTGGAAGCACTTGGTGCCAAACTAAAGAGTAAATTGAATGTTGCTCGATTAAATCGTGGTACAGTTGGAGCTGCCACAGCTCGAAGATTTGATGTATTTTATGTACCTGCATTTATATTGTATGTAACACATTAAGAAAATTTATATATATAGTGAGAAATTTTAGATTTAAACAAGGAAAAATGTACCGTTACGAAATACAGAAATATGATGTTGAATCTTTCGCTGCGTTCATTCAAGACTGGCACAAGAATGTTAAAGCAGAAAAGATACCTTTACCCAAAACACCTTTGTAAGTGTGAAACTTTTTTATTTAGTTAAACGATAATTTACTTTTTAGTGATGACTTAACTTCGATGATAGCCAGCTATCTGAAAGAGAATCAATGGGTGTGGATTCTTGGATTGGGAACATTTTGTGTAGGTGTTTTGGCATCTTTATTGGTAAAAAAGAATGCTCAAGTACAAAAAATAGAAGAAAAGTCCACAACAAAAAAAGAAAAATCCAAAACAAAAAAAGAAGAAAAGCCTAAAACAAAAAAAGAGAAATAGATACTAAAGTCATTTAACCTACTTATACTACTTAGTTTTTATACTTGTAAACTATTTGTAATAAAAAGATTAACTCGTGGCTTCAAATAAAATTTATTTTGTGCATTTTTGTTACATTATGTATTTTATACATATTCCACTAATAAGCTAAGAAATAACTTATGGACATTTGATGAATACAAAATCATACTGTTGTAATAAAAACCGCTGAGAATCCCTGAATGAAATAAAACATTTCAAATATTTACATCTTTATAAATTCTACTTCTTCAAGCAGGTAAAGGCTTCTTGTATATAAAACACGTTTGTAATAATTAAAATTCATGTAAAATCTTATAATTTGTAATGGCATTATGTAATATATTGTTGCAATAAGTTACATCTGTTTCACTAAATTAAAAAAACCCTGATAAACATAGTTGTTCATAACATAAATTATTGTCAAACAGTATCTACAGATATATTAATTCTAAACACAGTTGTTGGATCCTGTAAACTGACTTTGATGTTATGTTCAAATTTTTCTTTAATATTTGAGAATTCCATCATATTTTTTGGTTTACATTCGATCCAATACCTATCAAATTCATAAAATAAATAACTATAAAACTGATGAAATAATCTAATGCTAGGTAAGCTTTTTGAAACATTGTAAATGTATGTTTTGGCATCACCACATTTCAACAGGTTCCAAGCCATACACGTCAAATTAATTCCAACAATTGCAAAGGCATATCCATGTACTGGATGGTGGGAATGTGCTAGAACATGCAGAGCAGCCCCTCTGTATTCAGACGTAAAAAACAATAGATTTTCCAATCCTAACATACCCATGCCACGAAAATCAGTTTTTGGATCATCACCTTGAAAGCCAATGTCTTGCCACTGTTTTGTAATTCTACCTTCCAATATTTCATTTGGCATTAGATTCTCCCAAAGGTCGTACAACTTCCCTTCATGATCTAAATTATCTGCATCATAGTTTGTCTTTCTGAGATCTTCTACCATAGCAACTAACTGTCTATATCCCCAAATCTGCTCAACACACTTACTGAAACTTGTCACAAATTGAAAATGTATTTTTGGGTTTATTTTTTTGACGAGTAATACTGTACTGACGGTTCCGCGCAGAATTTCACGCTCATTGCTACCTGTAAACCTCATATTGTCGCTTATATCATTAAGGTGATTCACTAGCTGTTTAATTTGAGTATTTCGACTAAGTTTTAATGATTTTTCGACACTCTTTATTCTCGGCGCACCACTCACTTCACCATAGCAAATTCGCTGTAACTCGCATAGTCCGGTTGTTTTTCTTAAAAACCATTTGATTATGGGCCGGAAAAAATACGTTATGTACAACCAAATCGAGTACATTTTAAAATTCTTAAATTCGTTTCATCGTAAAGGAAATCCGCTTTTAAAGCTTCTAACCTAACTCTCTTACTTTTTGACATTTGTTTGTATTCGTCGTTAGGACAACTGGAACAAGGCAACCAACCGATGAAACTTTTACTAACTATTTGAAATAATTTTATAAATTATTTTCTTACTTATTTAGTAAAATATTTCTGCAATACATTTGCAGCAGCATAATATGTCGTTTCGTCTGCGTATCAAAAAATTTAAAACTATTCGTAAATTTAAAAACATCCTTGATAAATGCATAAATGTTGGCGGCCATTCAAAGTTTCCGAAAATAATTTGTTAAATTGTCAATATTTTAATCTAACCTATAAGTGATCAAATTTATTTAATTATCAGTTTCTAAACAAAGTTTTTTGAATAATGGGTGGCAAACACAAACAGGCACAACGCACTAAAAACAATGCCAGAGTAAGCAGAACTCCTACAATTAAAATTTTTTTCATGTCGTTTTTTTTTCAGCCTTCGAGTTCTGGTCGAAGTGCAGAATTGCTGGCAAACACCATGCCACATTTCACGGGATTCTCTCCAATTAAAGAAACTGGATTCTCCTTACCAAGTTTTTCTGTGACAAATATCGATGACATTGATACATCAATTGATAGTAATTTTCAGTTAGTTTTGAAAAAGATGAACAAGAAAGATGCCACGACTAAACTTAAGGTATAAGTAATTAATAAAATGATTTATGTTTGTTTTTTGTTGGTTTTAGGCATTGCAGGAATTTACAGATTTAGTTAAGGGTTCCGACCAAGAAGCTGTTATAACGATATTAGTTTTCTGGACACGCTTGTATGGGATTTTAGCAACTGATGCCGAACATAAAATTCGAGAAGCAACGCACATCGCACATCATCAAGTTGTATTAAAGGCAAAGAGAAATTTGGCACCTTACTTGAAGCAGCTGGCTGGACCGTGGTTTACCTCACAGTATGATACATATGCACCATCTGCAACTATGGCAACCAAGTCATTTGAGGTAAGTATAAATTTTTTAAAAATTGCAATTTTTACATTCACGGTTTATTAGGATGCTTTTCCTCAAAACAAAGTTCAAGAAGCAATTGTTTTTTGTCAAGAGGAAATTTTAATGTACGTTTGTGATAATTTAATCGTTCATTCGGCGCAAACACTTAATAATCCCAAAATGGCTACTGAAGAGACCCAAGCTAAATATGAACGAATAGTAATATCAAGTCTACAAGGCTATGCTCTTTACTTAAACAAAGTGAATGTTGAGTCAATCAAAACTGTCGAGGAATTAAACTTGAAAATAGTATCAAATTCAAAATTTTGGAAGTTATCAAAAAATGTAGTTGTTCCCATCAGAGCAGCTTGGTTCAGTGTATTGATTACATTAATCCAAAAAGCTCCTTTTTTATTAACGAAAGAGGTAGCAAATGTCTCCTCATCAGTTTTGGGCAATTTAGATGAAAGTGAACCTGTTGTGTTGCCTAATGTGTGGGAAGCGGCCTTATTGACAATCACTACTTTAGATGTAAGTTACTTTTAAATTATTTTACTTTTTAAATATAGACTCTTTGTAGTGCTGGTGGAAACATATAAGCGTTGAAAAGATGTTATTGCCAAAATTGTTCAAAGTTTTAAGGCAAGGAGGTCAAGGGAACGCTGCCGTTATATTTCCAAATTTGTTACCTTTCCTCTCACATATTTCTCCAATTGTAGATTTTAATACATTTTATTTCAATTTTTTTGATAACATGCGTATGGGGTTTGTAAAATATTATTTTGAAATTTTAATTTTCTCTTGACTTTACTTTATAGCTTGAAGCAAAAGAGTGTTATATCAAGTCGATTGGAATCATCGGCAATATCAGTTTCAATTTTGGAATGTCTTCAGTATGTAATTTTGAAAAATCAGGATAACGTAATGTTCTGTGAGAAATTGATTAAAACTGAACTTTTACCTATAATCGAGTGGTGCTTAACACAAAATGAAATTGCTCACAAGTCATTATTCAACCAAATAGCTACGTTAGTTCAATACTGGCACAGAAATCGAAATCAACCCAACGTCCACAATTACACAAAATATTTAACTTACTTTTGGAGCAACATTGACTCTTTGTTTCAAGGATTAATGATGAACATGGAAAACAACTATGAGACGAATGCCATTTCAGATTTGGCTGTGAAACAGATTGAATTCATGATGTCTTTAAAACATATTGTTAAACCTAAGAAACAATTAAAGGTGCAGTTCACTACAGACGTACCGGCAAACTTTGGAGATGTTGTCGTTTCCAAAGTTGCAAATGATAAAATTGATGAAAATTACTTAATAAACCTAAATTCGTTAGTTTACAATACTTGTGAAAATTACATTAAGATCATCAGCAAGAAACAATCTAAAGAGCTCATCGAGCATTTGTTTTCTTTGCTGCGAGATTTTAACAGTGAGAGCTTCTTCGAAACGTTAAACGAGAAACTAGGTGGGAAAGATTTAATGTACATTTACAACAATGTATTATTAAAATGGTTGCAGTCGAGTTATTTGTGTTCAAAACCTGTTATTGATTTAGTGTTTATGTTACTTGGATATTTAAAAAATGAAGACAAAAATATAATTTTGTATACATTGTCTAAGGTGTACTATTTCAAGATTAAAATTTTTATTAATTGTGTACTTTTAGCTTAATAATGAACAGTTTGGATGGTGCGTAGCTAGGGCTTTATCACATCCACAAAATTCTGACACTATTGTTCAAGCTTGGTTGAGTAATGAAAAAGTTGATGAATTTCTAATTAATATTGCTGAAAAAGAATTACTTGATGAGTCGACACCAGATTTAAATTTGGTGTTGAAACAGGCATTTACTGAAACCAACGATGGAGGTTTGTGTATTGCATTAATTCATAACTAGTTTTTTCAAAATGAATATTTTTAGATCTCTTCATAAGTAGAAGGGCAATTACTCAAATCACAAATACTTTAAGTAAATGTCTTTTACAACCATCCGATTTTCCCATAACAGTTGATAGTTGCGCAAGCTTAGCATCTTACATATCATCGATTCTTTACACGGATGCGCTTGGTTTAAAATATGGCGATGAGTTATTATTATCACTATTTACATTAAGTTGCAATTTGCGTGTGAACGATGAAACAATTTCGAAAGATACATTATGGGAAGTAAACACCGCTTGGCAAGATGCTGTAGGTATCTTGTTGACTACGATAACACTCGAAGATTTTAAAAAATTAACAGAGTCATTTGCATACACAATTGAAACGGAATTTTTGGCCGGTAACACACAAGCATTTAATCTCGATGAAATGGTCAATAAAATAGTGTGTTACGTCCGAGTCATTCAAAAAAATTGTCCAATGATTGATTTTGATTTCTTGGCGGTGTTTTTCAAACGCTCTTTCTTACCGACTTTGAGAGAAAATATTACGGATGTTTGCGTGCATGCCGAATACCTCAGAGGTAATTTGGCATCTTACACTCAAATTGGAAGTGATTTTGTAGAGATGAAAGATGAAGACATTTTGCAATATGCTTTGTGGACGCATTTAATAATGGGTGTGTTGTTGACGCCCGTTGATACCGAGCAAGATCAAGAAGACGATGATGAAATTGGAATTAATGTTTTAAGCTCTATAATTAAGGTGGCTGATCACGTCGATGATTTAGTTTTGGATCTGCTTTATGATGTAACACTCATTAAAACTTTTAGAGATGATTACAAGACGGTACAAGTTTAGTTTCATGTTTATTATTTTTCTATTTATTTGTTTTAGACTAAATATTACAATAAAATTAATGATGAATTAAAGTCTTTATCGGGTAAAATGAAAATACTTATAGAAAATTTAGATACAAATGTTAAGGATGATATTATGAGGAAATTAATTGACAAATCAGCTTCTGAACGTTGGCTGTGGGTAAAAACTGTTTACTTCGTATACTCGGAAGTAATGCCAAAACCATTATCAGATGTCTATGATGATTTTATAAAATTGGAACAATTTTCTGGTGATAAAAATCTTGGACGGATACACTTGACACAAGTTTTCTCCGAACATCTTTCGTTTGATAATATTGGGTTTAATAGTTGTACACACGAAATGATAGTTACTTTAAGATGTTTGCTACATAATACGGATATCGAAGTGCAGATTGCAGAAACTTTCGCTAAAATCGATAAAATTAAAATTGATTCCGGTGACAGTTTTTATGAAATGTAAGTTCGAATTATTGTTGAAAAATTTGAATAATTTTTGTTTTTAGTAATTTTTCTAACTGGGAAAAAACTCAATTATTAATCGAAATAATAAATCTAGCATCGGACTTAATTTCGAAAGACAAAATTACCGGTTTACCGAGTCGACATTGGGATTTTGTAGTGGTGTCTTTAGCTACATTGTGTTTAAAAATCGTAGGAATTAAACATATTTATAAGAATGTGCAGGTATTTTTATATTCATAAATTTATTTTGAATGCAAATTTAAAATTTTAGGTTGCTGCGTTTATATCTGCAATTGTTAATTTATTTGCAGTTATTGAAAATTACATAAAAAAATTACAATTAGATTCACCAAAAAATAAATATGTATGTGAATGGAATGAACTGTTTAGTCAAGATATTCATACTGACTTTCTGAGAGTGTGGTTGTATTTATCTGGTAGGTAACATATACCGGGTGTTTCAAATTATCGAGACACTGTTGCTAACTTCGTTATCGGAAAAATCACTTCATTTTTGCTAATTTAACCGACTCTGTAGCTCCAAAAATAATGAAGTTAGCAATAGTGCCCCGATAATTTTAAACGCTCGGTATATGATGTTATATATTATGAACTTTCATCTTTCTACTACATTTTTAGAACAGTTTTTGGAAAATAAAGTACCGTTGAAGATGTTACCATTTTTACAAAATTTTGAATCTGCGATACGTCACGTGGATTACACTTACGTGTTTGGAAAAACAAACGCAAATACTCCCAAATGGTCGAAATTGCTTAAAACCTGCTGTAATTTACTAACCAATAACGATGGTGTGTTACAGTTATGGGGTTACCACATGTTACATGCTTTGAGTTCCGGTCTCATAGAAATTGACACGTTAGCCGTGAACTCAAACACCCCGCACGTCGATGGTTTGATTTTTGAACAGTTTAAAACTGTGTTAAAAGAAACACAAGAAATCATAAAAGCAATGCTTTTAGATTTTAAGTAAGTTTGCAATATTGTCAAATTTTACGAAATTAAGTTGTGAGTTTTAGATTGGGTGAAGATAGTTGTCGGGTAGAACCGTTTACAGATTCATACACATACACTTTTGCTTATTTGTTAATTTGGGATGTTCTCTTGGATATGTGTGAGAAATCCTCCACTGAATTACGATATCAATATGCCGATTGGTTAAGGTATTTATGTATTACAATTAGATGAATTTGTAATATTTGTTTTCAGGAATGAAGACTTTTTAAGCAGTTTACTTAATAATATTTTTAAATTAATGCCTATTGAGGTCCTGCACTACACCGACAGCAAAACAAAACCATTTTACGATTGGTTCTTGAAAAAATATACTTTGCCGTTACAAGGTGATATTTATTAAAATTTTATTCCATTATTATCTTGTGGATGTTGTAGATCCAGTTGATAGTAATAAAATTGAATACATGGTTTGTTGGTTGTATGCAAAGACTGTTTCCCAGCTTCCGGCTTCCGTGAGACAATGGTGGTCTGATACTGAGAGTAGAATTGCTCAAGTCGTAGAAAGGGTTACCTCAGCTTATGTGTCACCTCAATTATGTAATCAAGAATTGTCAGACGTTGGGCAACATGAGACAAATTTTAAGAATATGGTGGTGTGTAATGTTTCATTTTGTGCAGTATTTGTTTTTTAATTATTTATTTAGGTAAAAGTATATCCAACAGTAAGAGAAGTAATCGCAATATACACTGTGGAAGATTCACAAATGGATTTGGTTATTACATTACCGAAAAATTATCCCTTAGATGGACCAACTGTGCAGTGCAATAGACAAATTGGTGGTACGTCACATAAACAATGGTTAATGCAGCTTAAAATGTGTGTCTTACATCAGGTAAATGTCTTCAATAAGTTGTAATAATTTACCTTGGAATTACATCTTGTGTAAATCGTTGTATATATATATTTCTTTTGTAGAATGGTAGTATTTGGGATGGTTTGTCGTTGTGGAATAATAATTTAAATAAAAAGTTTGATGGAGTTGAGGAATGTTACATTTGCTTCTCGGTTTTACATCCAGGAACGTATCAGTTGCCGAAGTTGTCATGTCAGACTTGCCGTAAAAAGTTTCATTCACCTTGTCTTGTAAGTATTTCTTATATGATTACTTGGCGAGCTATTAATATTTTTTCGTAGTATAAATGGTTTAGTACGAGTAACAAGAGCACTTGCCCCATCTGCAGAAATCTGTTTTAAAGTTTTTGAATTTATAAGAGATTTTACGTTCTATGTTGTTAAATGGATCCATATTTTTCCACATTATACATTTTTGATGCTTGTACATATTGAAATAAAAAATTAAGCATTTTTTTTGTATTTTATTGTTTCCAATCTATATAATAATAATAATAATATTGGGTAATTATAAAGACACATTAATAAATTAGAAGCACTGTATTCTTGCACATAAGACGTCTTACAAATACGACAGCATTAAAGAAATATACATATTAACAGATTATACAACGACATATTTTTAATAAAAAAGAACATATAAAGTTTTACATGTAACGGATAACAATGATTAAAGCAATAATGTACCAACCACATTCATGCTCGTGAACTTCTTAAAACAAGTACTTTCTAAGAAAGTTGAAAGGCTAAGGAACCTTTGGTTTAACGATGATTTAGAATTTTTTCTTGTGACACGTAATCACACTTGTAAAAGACAAACAAATTGCACTAGAAATAAAAAGATAGTTAATGCGGACGGTTTTATAATTTTAAATAACAAAGGATTAAACTATGGTAGAAATCACGAGAGCTGGCGCGTCAAGATCATGTTTGAATTGTATGAATCAAGTTTTAGAAATCGGGGATAATATAACTAGTGTTATGATTATCATCGGTGATAGCCCGAGTTCAATTTTCTATAGGAGTGGTATCACCGATGATTAATCATAACATGTGTTATATTTGGTGAGAGAATATAATGAATGTTAACAAAATAAATTTTTAAAAAGTCAAAAATTTTAAACGATCTGTCAGTTTGACAGTAAATAATTACAGTAATTTTTTGGAGTTTTCTTCTCAATCAAGTTTCGAATTTCTTCCTCGCTGGCATCTCCCCATCGACGGTGATCTATTGGTTGAAACATTTTCTGGTTAACAGCACTATTTTCTGATTGCGACGCATTCATTGAAACGTTCTGTCACTTTGACAGTAAAGAATTTTAGTTAAAAACAGGTGACAGTCAACATGCGGTGATAGAATTATCATCGATTTGATAGCCCTGCGTCTGTTTTTGTATTTTAACCAATTAAATTATTCAAAATTGTACCACGTGACACATGAATTATATTCTCATATGTTATATAGGTATATTTAATATATTTCATACTTCATATTTATCGATAATCTAGGTGACTTAAACCTAGAAAATAGGTTAGCACAATGCCGTTGACATGTGACATGTGAATCTTGCATTTAATAATGACTAATGACATACGTTTTTGTTGTTCCATATAATTTACATAGCAGACTTACGTTTCAGTTTTTATCTCTTTCATCAACATGCGAACCGACTGTGAGAAGCAAACTCATAGTGTCGAAAATTGTTGCATTCAAATGGAATTGCCACGCCAGCTCTCGTGATTTCGATCATAATTGTCGATTCTTAATTAGCGCGAAAGAATTTCGAACGTGTTCTTAAGTATCGATTTTTTAACAACATATAAACAGAATAAATTTGTTGCCGTAAGTATTATAGAAATTAAAATTTATTATTGAAAATTGTTGTAAATACATTCGTTGAAACAAATTTATTCTGTACATGAAACATATTTTTTTCCTCCAAAACGAACACTGTTATTTTTTCAAAATATATATAAAATTTGTTCTTAAATAATTTATCTGTTCATGAAAATATTAATTTACTATTCCTTTTTGTTATTATAAATTTGATGCTCATTAATTGGCACCATCATTTAAAATGTTTCTGCACTTATGGTAGATATTCGTTTGGATATGTATTAGAAGTATTCACTTAAGCCTTTGCGTCACGTTAGCCAAAGCTACGGCAAACGCTTGCAGTGCCGAAAACGGATACTGAAAGTCCAACGTATATGCATTTCCATCTATCCTACCGAACTGCATCACCTAAAAACAAAAAAAAAAGATTACGTGTAACGGAAATAATCGCAATTACTTGTTTTCCCCGAAATTCGATTTGGAAATTTTTGGCCGATTCTTGTGTCACTCTTCCGCCAAAATCCAACTGATACACCTGACTGTTCTCGTTCCACATTGGAGCTTTATTGTGCATCACGAATTCCCGTCGTTGAGGTACCGTATGGTTGTTACAACTGTTTCCGTTTGGTTCGATTTTTCCTCGTTTCAACTAAAAATCAAAATCAGTCAAATGATAGAAAAATAGATATTTTTTACTTTCTGTCTGAGTTGAGCTTTTTGGAAACTTTCTAGATCTTTGTAGTTGGTTCCGTTGAATACTTCGTCACCAGATGCTGTGATTTCGTCGTCTGAACTTTCTTGATTTTTACTTTTTCTGTTTTTTCTACCCAATAAAGGCGACGATAAGATATTTTTTCTTATCGGCGAAGCCGATTGTGGACGTTTCCCTATGTTACAAAAAAAAAAAAAATCAAAAAGTTTTTTTAAATAAATTTATACCTTTTTTACTGGGTGCTGGTGAAGCTGGTGAACTTCTAGGCAGTCTCGGTGATGCCGGAGGCGTACGTTTGCCATCGTCTTCCCTCAATCTCGTCAATAAATTTTCTAAAGTAGCTAATGCGTGCGTGTGTAAGGAAACATTTGTCTTTGTATTTGTACTGATTTCATTTTGCACTTTCGACGAGTTTTTTTGTTTGCTTCTCCCTCGAGTTTTGATCTTATCGTTCGCTAAGTCATTTTCGGCCTTTTTTCTCTTAACGAGCGGCGATTTCGATCCAAAGAAGCTCAACTTACCATCCTTTTTATTATTGACATCGTCGGCAATGACGGTAGGTGAAGCCCCGCCCGATTTGCTTTTCGATTTGTCGACGGCGATTTCCGGTATCATTTCTTCTTTAACGACGTTTTTTACGTTGACTTCGTTGCAGGGAAAAATATCGCTCGAATCGAGGCTTTTCGATTTTCCGCAGTTTTTTAATTTCGGTCCGTTTTGTAGATCTTTTTCGTGCAGTTGGCGCCTGTTGGTTCGTTTCTGTTTGTTTTTTCTGTTGACCAGGACTAGGCGTTTCGGCGCGTCTTTGCGAAGCATGAGAAGAGCGACATCATTTGGGACTACTTGAGCATCGACCAAATCCAAGTAACCGACGCTGCAGCTTCGCATCATCGAATGGGCTAAATAGATCGGACCTGATGGTCTAATGCCGGTTGACGGTCCAGGGGTTTGCTCGTCGTCTATGAACTGCATATCCTTTGAGTTACCTTGATTATTTGGGCTGAGTTTACATTTGTCTTTTCTTTTGCTCGTGTCGGCGATATTTCTAATGGAATTGTAATCGTTATGTATGGAAATGTCCATTTTTTTGACGAAAATTTGTTTTTGGTGCTCGGTGTTTAGGTTCAAAGTTAAAGGGATACCGTTTCTGTTATGTTCACTCATGATGTTGGATTTGACCTGTTGGATGTTGTTTGAGGTATTCGAGTAGTCGCTGGTGGTGTAAGATATTAAGGTTTGTGCCGGTGGTCTATCGAACATGATGTCGCTGGGTGCGACGGCGTTCTTCGGCGATTGCAAGGCAGGCACCGAACCTTCGCAACAAAGAGGCGATATGGCGTGTCTTTGCCCCGTCGAACTGCTCGAACAAGTCCTGCTGAATTGCCCGACGAAACTTGAACCTTGTGTGTTTTTCGACTGGCATAAAGGTATATGGGGACGGATCGATTCGCAATAACTAACTACGTCGGTCAGTTCGACGTAAGGAAATTCATCTTCGTAAGACTCGGCTTTGGCCAACGCCGCGACAGATCGAACGTTCGTTTCTGGTACTAAATACGTGTTGGATAGTTGCGATTTCGGCCGATTGAACCTGTTGCCTCGCGGCGACATCGGCGCTATTGGTGGACTGTGATCGATGGACACGCGATGTAACCTCGACTTCTCTTCCACGTGATTGATGTCCTCTTCGTCTTCGGAAAACAAATTCGGATTGAAGTTGGGGTCGGGGATCACGGGAAAGTCATCTCTTAACTCCGTCATGATTAAAGTCATTTGTCGAGGTTGTAGATGCAACAGAGACGTTTTGTACGTAACTTGGCCCAAATTGGACGGAACCGAATTTACCAGACCATGAATTTTAAACTTTGTCCCCCATATATTTGATGTCACTTCCACCAAACGAACGTGCTAAAAATAATTGTATTTTACACCTAATTAAAGTAATAAGCCAGGTTAGCATTTTCCTCGTGAAAATTCAAATGCGAGACTTTTCTGAACGCCATGAAAATAAAAATAACGTATTATACAGGTGTACCAACTAAGATGGAAAGTTCAATTGCTCCGTTATTAATAGTAATTCAGTTCTGAAACTTTGTACGCATTGATAATTCAAATTTCTCTATCAACTGAAAAATGTACAAAGATGGTCGACTTCCGGTTATACCGGAAGTTGGCACAAACTTTCTTATTTTAAATGCAACACCCTATTTTTTATTATCTTTTTGTATTGTCCATAAAAAATAAACACCAGTTTATTAAATACATATTTGGTCTTAGTGGCACTGTTTCGGAGTTATTCGACTTTGTTTGAAAAAAAAACTACTCTTGCAGTGTTTTCGGAAATTTGAAGTATCTCCGGAACTAATGTGCGAAGAGAGCTGCGGTTTTCACCGTTCGATTTATTAAGATGCATTTTATTCCTCAATACAAATTGAAACAATTCGGTTCATTAAAACGTGAAATAAGAACGTTGGAAGTTCAGACTTTTCAATC
>JAFFZR010022634.1:0-10132 GCA_018397195.1 Lethrus apterus | reverse complement strand
TTGAATTTGCTAATAATGGTACTGAAACTTCTGAACACCCCGTAGAAAAAGTTGTAGTAGTAAATTGCTAAATAAATTAAGGGACTGCCCTATTATCTAGGTCTAAAACCAAATTTGTCATAATTATTTTCGTTTGGGGGTAATATTTTTTTTTCGAAAACCTTACATTTTAAGAAAAATCTAAATAAATCAGAACACTTAGTATTTAGGTATAGGGAACCCTTATGAAAGTCTGGCTAATTTTTTTACGTACAATTCAAAAATGTGTTGAAATACACGATGTTCCATAAGAAAAAGTATATCTTTGATATGTCACTCTTTTTTGGAGCGGCCTGTATATTTGAAAATATTTTTAAAATGTAGCCCTTATTTACTTACATAATCCACCTGCAACAGAAGTTGAAGAATATATGCCGTTTCGCCTTAAAACACCGTCCTGTCGGTGGTGACTCACCCTGTATACATAATATGTGTACATATTTTGTTTAAGTAATATTATAACGCCTGATACAATACCTCATAAATTATATTTCGTACTGACTGTTTTTCGTAAAAATCTCAACATCGAGCCTAATTTTTCAAACAGTAGTTATTATTACTGTAATCAATTATACAAGATGTTTTTATAAAAAATTAAGGGCCCTCTATTTATAACCGTTTTTATATTATTTTTATATTATGCTGTGTTCATTATAGTAAACAAGTTCAGATATCTCTGTTCTCATATTTTCTAGTTCCTCTACCGCCCATCCTACACGTTCATACAGTTTTATCCTATTTGTCCTATCATGATAAATATGTATCTTTCCAATAATTACTTTGAATGTCGTGGTTTCGTTAGCACATCAACAACAATTAGAAAAATACTGATGATGTCTTTCACTACTTGCACAAAAACGAAACCACATGTGCATTACTTATTGGTGTTCTTTCCCATTCAAAATGTCAAAGAAATTTTAAAAACCAACTGTTGGACTTGCTAGTTGATAACTTATATGATATTTTTGAAAACAGTTTTTTTCCATCAGAAAAAAATATGGTATCGTGATATAATTTTTACTGAATTTTTATAATTGTATAAAGGCACAACTATATGATTTATTTAATTATTGCTAAAATTAATATTTATCCAAAGTCATGAGAAAATTTAACTGAAATGTATCTATCTAGAAGGAACATACACGAAACCTTTGTTCTTTATATAAAAAAACGTGCATACGCAGATAATACATTTTGTCATTCATTGTATAATATAGGTACTAGAATTTTATGTGTCAAAACTTGTTTGGCTAAGTGCTTTTTCGAAACACAATAACTCATTGTTTTCGATTTAATTCCATTCAATTGCACTTGTCAATTAAAAATAATGATGAATGAAAATTGTTATATAATTGTTTATTATAAATGTTATTTGTTAACAATGAAAATACCTATGTAATACGTAATAATTTTAAATCGATGACACGATTACAAGTCCAGTGAAGAAAAATATGTATGTTTCATAAACTTGTTAATTACCATGATATTTAAAAGTAGGTTTTGTTTAATACTATTTATTGACTTGTTGAAAAACTGCAGCAAGCACATGTATTGTATTATTAATTATGTAATGTATTTTCATTCGTTCAATAAATTACTGGCTGGCCATGATTATAATAATATATTAATATATTTTAATGGCCCCTTATTACCAGTATTAAATATAAACATCGCCAGGAAGTATTTTCTTACATCAATTATTTTAATGTGGGAATATGACCATAAAGGCCATATACAATCCAATACATAATGTGCGGTTAACCCATGTGTTTTCATATTTAAAGATTTAAGAGTACTTAAAATTGTTGTTGCTCATTTTTGTGACTACTTCTGGGTCTTTATAATATTTTTGTATTGCCAAAATTTTGAATTTGCTACTGATATATAAAGCTAAAATAAAATAATATCGTAACTAATTAATGTGCTTGTTCTATTCGCGAGTTTAAAGATTTCGAACTAACTGAAAACTGAAATACGATCCAATAATACACAAAGAACTTACCGTCATTCAGTTGTTTATTAAAATCTGTTTCTCAGGTTTGTGAATACAAAGTTCTAGCTTCTTAATTGAAAATGCACCTTTGCCTTTTTTTGTTTTGTTATAACAATTGTTTTCCTGATCATAAACTAAGTTGACTGATAAAAGTAAACAAATTAGTTACACCTTGCTTTTTTAGCTTGTAATGTCCCTTTAATATAGAAACTATGTCTATCTCTTTTGCATTTTGTACATACAACGTGTTTTCGTGGTTATTGTTACATTTTCGTTGTTCTTTCTTACACGTTAAGGTTGTTGAGATTTGTTATGTTACATAACGAACCTAATCCAATCTGGCCGTGTAAAACATGACGTCCTAACGGGCCGAGTGCGATCAGTCGACGTAGTGACGGACAGACATACCAGCGGGTGCCCCGGAGGTCGGGGCACGTCACCGACGAGCACAAAGCGCGATGACTGCAGTGCAGTGCATTTTAAAAATATCAATCTCCTATCGGGGGGGCCCGATTAGTCGCGCCGTGAGACCATGATGTATCTGCGTTGTTACGACATGCCGTGTGAGATATGCGCACGCCGTCGTCATTGTTAAGTTCTCGGTTCGGTCGCGGTGAGCTTTGAGCTTTTTGAACATTACACGGATGTAGTGCGTCGTTAGGGATTTTTCCGCAGTCTTTGCAACAATCGCGATTTAAGTCTTGACATTAAGCATGAAAGTATTCAGAAATTTTGATTTATTTGTCTGGATACAGTGAAATAGAATTCCGCAACTCAAATCAAATTTATTTTATGAGACTTAAAGTTTAGAAACCACTTGTTATGTAAATAATCTTCATTATTATGTATTTTTATTAACTGTTTAACGATAAGAGCAGTTGATTGTGTAGAAATTTAATAAAACGTATTGTTTTGAAATTTTTTATTATGAAAAATGCTATTTTATTAAATATTTTTGGCGTCAGTGTCCGTAGTAATTTATGTGAAAACATTAATATTAGCGTGTACAAATACGACATTAAAAATTAAATATCCTGCAGAGATAATAACGCAAAGAAAAGAAACAATATTCGATTTCCCTGTAGCTGCGGTAATATATGTACCGCGATTTTTTGTTCGAATAATAACGGTACGAATAAGGATACTAATCTATAGCGTTTATGATAATGCGATACTATTGGCATATAAATAAATGGTTTAATGTTTTTATAATTGCAAAATGTTAAGAGATATTTCACGCCACATTTTACAAGTTCATTGTACTATAAACATGGACGGTGTATTATGTCGTTATTGCGGAGATCGTTGAACAATCACGGACGAAATTAAAATCTTAAATGCAGACCACGGTTAAATGTCGATTAATCAAAGTAACTACAGTTTGTGTTGTATAGCCATTAGTGTTAGGCACCATGTGTGCGTGTGTGTATTGTCCAATTACATAACAGGTAGCCAATTACGATAGTGGCTGGTGTTATTAGAACTTGTTCGAAATGTTGTCGGAACGTTGTCCGGTGGCTATTATTCTTTTTTTTGTAACGTTACGGTGCAAAAACCTTAGATATCCTATAGAGAAATTACAGCAATGTGTTTATTATATTCAATCTAAAATATTTCACTTTCATAATTACGCATTAATAATTCAGTGAGTATATAATTAATATATAATTAATAACATAATATCAAATAGTATCCCAAAACATGAAAATGTGTTTAACAAAAACGTAAACTCCTCATATTGTAAAGTGGATAACTTTAAACTTAAATAACACTAGTTTACAGCCATTTTGTGCTCTTGGTGCCACTATATTTTTCTTGTGTACTTGGGCTTTCCAAACTCGCAAATTGCATTATTTTTTTTTGGTATGGATACGTTTTCGATATATGAATTTTTTAACTTTTTCTTGTTTTTTTTTCGGAGGTAGATTGACTATTTGGAGCATATCTCGTGTTAGGAACGCCCAATCTTGCCGTTCGCCATATCAAATTAAAGATAATCGAATCACAAATAAATGTTAATATTGTTTTTCAGTCGCTTCAGTAGTTTCAGTGCAATGGACCATCATATGACAAAAAAATTTTTTTTTGCCCAAATCAAAATCGATAATTCAATCTATCGCTGAGGAAAAGTATAAATCGTGGAAATATACCCAGTTTCTTATTTTTTACGTAGTGTTTGCACTTTTACGAAGAGAAAAAGGTATTTAGAATGAAAATCTATCTAAAAATACAGAAGTTATGATCAATTATATGTGAAAGCACCAAAATTCAATTTTTTCTCAATTTTTATATTTTTTCCTTATTTATAGCGTGTAATGCAGGTTTATTCATTCCATTTATTTTCATTGTACTATTTCAATATGATATTATTAGCCATAATTTTGGCTCCTGCTTTTTCTTCTGTTTATTTTGGAATCCGTTTCTCATATGAGACACCAGATATAATCTCCCATCATTCCCTGATCCCAAAATCCTTGGTAGCGCCGCTCAGTATCTTTATTTCTCGGTGGAACCTCTCACCATGCTCGTCACTAACGTCACCGAGATTCTCCGGGAAAAAAATAATTATGTCATGCATTTTTTTAACAATTTTCCAACAGGTCTCTGAAGATTCATTTTGTGCATTCTCACCCGATCCCCCCTCCGGAGAATATTTGTGACGTTACCGACGAGCATGGTGAGAGATTCCACCAAGAAATGACCATTGAGCGGCGCTACCAGGGATGAGGGAATGACAGGAGATTATGTCTCGTTCGTCATAAGAGAAACTGATTCCAAAATATACAAAGGACAATACAGAAAGAGTACAATAAAAATAACCGTAGTTATACGCTATAAATAAGGAAAAAATACAAAAATACAAAAATAGAGAAAAAATTGAATTTTGGTGCCTTCACATATAATTGATCATAACTTCGGCATTTCTACATAGATTTTCATCCTAAATACCTTTTCTCTTTGTAAAATTGCAAACTCTACGTAAAAAATGGTTATATTTCCACGATTTATACTTTTTCTCGGCGATAGATTGAATTATCGATTTTGATTTCGGCCAAAAAAAAAATTTTGTTTTCATTTGATGGCCATTGCACTGAAACTACTGAAGCGACTGAAAAACAATATTAGTAACATTTATTTGTGATTCGATTATCTTTAATTTGATGTGCCTAATAGCAAGATTGGACTTTCCTAACTCTAGATATGCTTCAAATAGTCAAACTACCTCCGAAAAAAAAACAAGAAAAAGTTACAAAATTCATATCTCGAAACCGTATCCATACAAAAAAAATTAATGCAATTTTCGAGTTTGGCGGGCCAAAGTACACAAGAAAAATATAGTGGCACCTAATGCACAGAATTTTTTTTTTTATTATTATTTGTAAACTAGTGTAATTGATAGAAATATATTCATGTCGAAATTTTGTTATTGTTCCAAAAACATAAACCATAAATCACTTCCATAAATTTAACATTTACAAAAATATAAAAACGAAGAAAAATAATGTTAAATTAAATAACCCGATCTTTTTTCAGAACGAATAAAATTTCATTTGTCATTGAAAGGACAAATTTAAAAACCGGATGGAAAAATAAAAATACCGTGAAATTAAATATTTGTTTAATATCTTAGATATCATCCATTCAAATGAAATGGTTATTACACTAAATTTCTAAAATGAAAAACTATACCTTTCAGTGATAGGCTATTATTTTGTTGCAACTATAATAATAAACATCCTGCAATTATACAAACAACACAGTAGATTCATATAATAACATTGTGTTACAATTTTTTTTTTAAATTTCAACATCTAAGGTGATTATTTTTCTCAATTCAATTTTAATGTCTTTATTGATTACCACAAGAGTTAAATAATTTGTTGTGTAATATAAGAGGATGCTTCACGTAATTGCCATCAAGGGGAGTTTAATAGTATCACGTTATTTCACCTATTACCTATAAAGATACAAAATGACGGTGGAATCATATAACCGAGAAATGTAAAATAAATCCACGATGTAGTTAGTTGGTAGACGAGGTAAAGTACCGAGTAAATAACTGTCTATTAGCCGTGTATCTAAGGGCAAGGTAAGTCTGTACATTCTTGTCACGATCTAGCGATTCGATGCCAATCCAATAATCTCACTGTTCCGGTCTGACTTGAACGATTCTCGGTCTAAGCAACCGCACTACTAAAATGCATTATGTATGTTGCCATCTCAGCAGATTTTCTATTGTTTTATCGCAACGGAATGCCCGAGAGGTTTTTTCCCTGCCTTCCTCTTTTTCTTTTCACCACATCCGCTCAAAAGCTGACGTTCATTTTTTCTTCGAAGACACGTATAAGGAAACTATATCTCATTCCTTGTTTTTCAATTCGATATTATTATTGTAAATATTGAGTGCGGCGATGTACAAGTCCATTTAAAGAGAAATACTAACGGGAAATTTACAGACGCACATGGTTACGTTACGGTTAGTTGAAACGGCGTTCAAATGAATTTTATCTTAACTGCACCCATCCCTTTAAAATATAAAGTAACTGATATTCTATTTGAGAATAAATACTTGTACGTTTAATATTTTTATTGTATATTGCAATGATTATGCACAAATAGAAAAATGCTATAGAAAAGCACTATATTATTGAACGTGGGGTGGAAGTGTTAAGAAACTACAAGTTTGCATATACAAAAGAAGTAAGTAAACAAGCAACCAGTTAACACGCATTATTTAAAAAAAAAGTGAGGAAGGGGAATTTGAGAATAAGAGTAGTAATAGAATATGTAACGTAGCTTCGCAGAAAAAGGAAAGGGGTAAAATGATAAAGCATGACAACAATAAAAATTAAGAGGAATTGTAGAAGAGGAAATCTGACAAGTATGGGCTGCAAGATTTAAATAAACAAGTGACGAAAATGAAGAAGGTTGTTGAAAAGGAACTATACATCCTCGTTCTAAACATTTTATTACTACCGGTTTCGGCTAAAAAGCCATCCTCGGGCAACTACAATGGAATTGAATTCTTTTAAAAATCACAATTTTAAAAAAAAATATTTCCATTGTAGTTGCCTGGGAATGGATATTTAGACGGTCGCAATAAAAATAAAATGATTCTAACGTGGATAGTTTCTCTTGAACAAACTACAACAATGCGTTTTCAAGTCGGCGCTTATTTTACTGCAAATGAAGAAATTTATTTGCTAAAGTTCCAAATTTCTTCAGTAATATTCTTTTCTTCGAGTTTTGCGTTGTAAATTTTATTTTACAAGAAGCCTAAGATTTTTCACGTAGAAAATGTGTACTGACGCACAAAATTGTTAGAAAATGTAGCAGATTTTTCAATTTTTTTTTTTTTTTTTTTAATTGAATCTTTTTTATGAAATTTCTTTACAAAATGCATTATGCTGCCATAACGTTACGAATAAAGTTGTGTTGTGTTGTTCAATATCGACCATATTTTCACAGATTTTGGATGGTATGCTAGCTTATTTGGTTGCAGACTTTAATTTTTAAATTTGTTCTTTAATTGCTCAGTGTCTCGATGACTAAGTTTGGTGTCTAGCATAAGGCATCGATGGTGGCTTCCAATACTTTATTTTCAAACTTTTGAACAATTTCGATGTGCTATTTTTTATACATGTATATAAGTACTCATACATGGAATTTTCTACTCAACATTTAGTATATTTCTCTAAATTGTGCCAAGTTGTTTCCTCTTGGTGATTTATTCAAGCCTTCCTTCAAGTTTCATGCATGTACTACGACAACTGCGCCTGCGGTATCACCGCCAAAGTGGCTACATTAGTTGTAGATTTGCTGCATTATCCCTTGTTGTTTTCTAAAGCCGAATTGATAATTAACTATAACTATCATTCAGGTAGTAACCGCTTAAGTAGTAGGTAATTGTTCTAAAACCTTATCAGCCACTGGGAGCATGGTTACTGATCAATTTGATGTAAATTCGTCGGTGCTTTTTCGTAGTTTTATGCTGATTATCTCGGCAACTTTACATTGTCTGGAGAAAAGGCAGTGTTTTTCAAATTGTGGGGTGCGATACGCTGGGTGGGTGGGTTTTGGGGGGGGGGGCTAGTGCTAAAAATATAATTTCTGAATGCAATAAACTTTTAAGTCTAAGTGGGGGTGCGGAGGTAGGTATATAATGTTTGGAAACCATTGATCTAAGGAATGCATTCAAAACCTGTTGCATGGCTTCGTGACATTTTTATTAGTTTGTTACCTTGTAATATTATTGGGTTTATGTCGCAACGTATTGTGTTTTTTTCATGCACTACATGCCAAGTTCTGTGTATTTGAGTACTTCGAAACAAATGATGATCAGCTTGTTCATAAATGCACTAAGGATGTTGCAGTGTGTATCATAGAAGTACTAACATTTTTCTTTATAAATTAGCCAATGCAAAAAATACTTCATTTCTTGAATATAAAACTTTCGTTACCATTGGCCTAAGTTTTGTTTTGCACCGAATGTGACACTCATATTCGGTTACCGAAATCGAACTAGGTTAACACTGAAATGTTTCCAACTAGCGGATAATATGTTGTAATATTTTCTGTGTATGTTTAAAACACATCATAGCGCGTCATCTATAAGAGAAAACGTTCGTTGTTTACGCAAAACTTAATTGGCACCGTGATAAAATCAAAGTCATTAATAGTAACAATAAGCTGATCATGCCTACATGTATTAAAGCAGTTATTTATTATATTATATACAAATTACATTTTGTTTTATAGTCTATATTAAACGATTTCCTTTACAGATATATTATTATATAAAACGTTTAAGATATAAAGATAGCTTTTATTGAAGAACGCGTACAAAATAAGAAAATGAGCCGGAATGATAATAATTATATTACTGCGTTAGTACAACTACTCAAACTTATGAATTTACGTCTATGTAACATTTCGCAGTAAAAAACTAAAATATCTTCAATTAGCCAAGTAGAAATCGTATATGTCCAATACTTAAGAATATTTATCGTCGTCCATATATTAACTGCAGGTATCTAACTATAATGTAGAAAATTCTTTATTTATACTTTAATCTGGTTATTGTTGCCTGAGTTGTACGCATATTTTACAACGGCGCAACTCTTCCGTGAAAGTAACCTGCTCTTTCTTAATAATCTCCAGATATATAGCCATATTATTGTTATATAGACAGCAACTGCATACCTACTTATATGTATAATATCACAACGATGTTAATAATAAATACTTTGTATTTATAACTGTATTTGTTGTTTGACGTGTTTGAAAATTGTTTATTGGTGATCGTGCTATATAGTCACCACATACGGCCTTCATTGTCGCCGCTTTATAACGAAATGATGAGACATTAAAAATTCTTATTGAATTTATGATAATTGTGTATTTCCTTGTGTAAAAATAATGTTGGTGTGTGCTAAGGCTACCATAAATCTCTATTATCCTTTATAGGTTTCGTCTTTTTACAAATTGTTAAACGACATCGGCCATAAATTTTATTTTATTATCATCTGAGAAAGTTTCCGGCATTACGACATGATAGTTATTCAAATTGTGTATACATTTTTCCATGGTGGTAATACTCAATGCGATAATATAGACATGTATGTATGTAAATTCGCGAAATAAATATACAGAAAATACAGCTATGTACTATTTTGAAACAGAATTTTGTAAAAAAATACGTATTTGTTTCGTACATGGTTTGAAAAATGTTGTTTTTTCAATGTACACCATGTTTGCAACAATACATAAACTTAATGCACCAAGAAATATTATTTACAAAATGTACATAGAACTCATAATAAAATAGTGGAAAGTTAACTCGTTCGCGACGAAGTTGAAACATTTTTAGTTAACCGGCTAGACCAGATTGAATCTGTTATCAGTTAACCGGCTCAGGCCCGTATTCACCAACGTCAGTTAACTATTATAATCTATAGATTTTATTTAACCTGCTACTAAATCGACAGTTAAACTCAGAATGCAATTCACCGAACAAAGTTAAGGTTAAACTCCAGTTAAATCATGAGAATAAAATAATTCCTAGATTTTGGGCGACTTAAATATTAAATCTACAGATTA
>JAFFZR010022631.1:0-10414 GCA_018397195.1 Lethrus apterus | reverse complement strand
CGAATTGCTTTATTCGACGTTCAACGTTTGTCCAGTTTACAAGTAAAAGCTTCATAAAGTTGCAAAAAGTTCAAAAAATAGCAATAAATTAATCAAATATGTTTAGTTGGAGAGCTGACATCTATAACATGAAGTTATTATTAGTTTTCGCAAAATGTTTGGCGTTGGTTCCAAATTACGACTTCAAAAATTTCAAGTTTGTCAAGAGCTGGAAGTACAATATCTACGCATTATCGGTTTTTGGATTGCTTACAGGTTCATTCTTATATATCGTGACCGTATTTATTTTGTATATATTTCGGTTAATGCCATTCACCAACGCAGTGTTAAATGTTTTATTAATAATTACATTCTTCATACTGCACGCAACATCATTCTTGTCCACAAATTTTTTAAATTTGTGGCACATGAATCAACTTTTTTATGGTTTGTTCGCTCTAAACAGAAAATTGCCTTATCATAATGCAAGGGCTAAGAAATTCAATAAGTTGTTTGTGGTGTTATTGATTGGAATAAACTTGATCGCTTTTTTAATGATTGTGTTTCAGTATATGGTAAGTACACAAAACCTCTTTTAACCTACTCAAGCTATCAATATTATGTTTTCATTCATCTTATTAAATAAAAAGTCAAATAAATTGGGGGAATTTGTTGCTCGTTACGTTAAACCAGTGGTGGCCAACCCCGTGCCCGCGGACATAAGTGCGCCCGCGGCTGGTCGGTTATGCGCCCGCGGCAAGGTTTCCAAAAAATTAATTTAAAAATATCATTTTTTAACTTTTCTTAATCATATGAAATAATAATTTTAAAATAAGTAATAATAATTTTATTTCCATCTGTTTTATTAGTTTGAGTTTACTGCAAATCTACTAAAATATCGTTTCTATCTACTGAACGAGAATTGTAATTTACAAAATTATAAAATGTAGTCTAAATGTATTTAACATGTCCAGACTTGGCACGAAAACCTTTGATCTACCGACAGCAGTTGGCACACTCCGAGGGTGTAATCAACTTAAATCTCATATGGGTAGGTGCTTGGTATTCACTTCAAATGGACGAATCTTTGGATATAACGGGGATAGCTCAATTAGTAATAATAACGAGAATGATTTTCGCAGATTACTCTGTGATGGAAGAAATGCTTTGTTTTTCCCATTGAAAGAAAGAACGAGAGCTGAGGATATTTATCAAGTTTTTAAACATTTTGTTTTGAAACGAAAACTGCCCTTACAAAAATTATCTTCAATTACAACTGATGGAGCACCAGCGATGATTGGTAAAAACAAAGGAATATAACCTTGTGTAAAAAAGATGAACCATTTCCAAATTTTTTTGCTTACCATTACGTAGTACACCAGCGAGTTCTGTGCTTTTAAGTTCTTTCATTTAATCATGTTTTGGATCTCATTACTAAAATCATAAATTCTATAAAAGCACAGCACAGCACAGAGTTTTCAAAAAACCATTGGAAGACGATGATGCTGAGTATTCTGATTAACTAACTTATACAGAATTTAGATGGCTTAACAAAGGCAAAGTATTAGAACGTTTTCTTAAGTTGATTGTTGAAAAAAAAATATTTCTTGAACAAAAAGGGGAAATTTATAGTACTCTTACTCTAATTATCTAACTAAATTAAGTAATGAAATAGCTTGTCAATTTGACGATTTGGAACTCAAATTATTTTTCTTTCAAAATCCTACGAATAACGTTGACGTTACTACTTTAAGTGCAGAATTAAATAAACTTAATACAACAAATACAGAAAATTTAGAATTAGAAATTATAGAATTACAAAATGTCGCTTTGAAAGCTATGAACATGGACAAGACACTTTGTAAATTTGTTGATTTATATAAATATCCAGTATTAAAAAATTACGTACTGAAGCTAAAATCTTTTTATGGATCGACTTATCTAAGCGACGCCGACGCCACGTTTCTTCAATGCAATTTATTAAAAATAAGTTTAGATCACGACTTGCGGATCAAAATTTGAAAGATTGATTAAGAAGAGCAGTATCAAATTACAGTCCTGATTTTGAAAAATTGTGTGAAGACATACAGTGTCAACCTTCTCATTAAAGAAAATAGCTTTTTTATGTTTGTATTTTTTATATATGTGAAATTGTTATATTTGTTACTTATTATTTACCAATTATGTACCATGTACTATAATGATTTTATTATATTACTGTAACGCTAATATATTTCTCTATTTTATATGCTACCCACCTAAAAAAAGGTCATGCGCCAATCGCGCTGTAAAAATTTTTCATTGCGCACTTGCTTTTAAAAAGGTTGGACACCGCTGCGTTAAACGATTGTATTTTGTTGCTCCTTTGATACACAGTAATCAATTTTGGAAACTTAATTGATGGCGTGTCACGTAAACCAGATTTTTCACAATATTTAATATTCACAGCATTATTATTAAGTCCATTTATCTTGTGAGAAGATACTTGGTTGTTAGGTATATCATACGATAAGAATTTTTAGTGAGCGTGTTAGTATTTTAGTTTTCTGACTAGAACCTCACTTGATTTATTTTTACTTGACGACGTGCCTTTACCTACATTACCTCGTAGCAATCTGTTTACAATATAATAAAAAGTAGCTAAAACTTTGAGGTTCCAATTCGGAAACTAAGATATGCGAATGAAATTTCACAAATAGCTACAATCCTACTAAATCCTAATCATCAATGACATCTCTCGCCGAAGATTTCATTTTTTCAAATATCCACTATAATTCATTCTACTAATCCTCCGAAGCCCAATTTAGCAAACACAAAATATTTTATCCCATATTTTATCGTAGATATGGAGCTCGACAAATCCTCTGACTGACCTTTATAACTTAGTCAAATTTTTGAGATGGTACCACAATCAAATACTGCTATATATCATGATAAATTTAGTAATGTTCATAAAATGCTATTACGGTACCTTGAACGAAGTTCTAATAGAAGTTGTCACTAAACGTGGAAGACATTCAAAATTTGAAGACTCTAGATCGGTTAAAAGTATAATGAAAATGTTTACTGTTGCAAATGAAATGGTGGAATCCTTTAACGAAATATTTGGGTGGACAATGTTACTATACAGTTGTTATGCTGTATTAAAATTACTAACATATGGGTCACTCATCATCGATTATATAAAGGGCAATGAAATTTTGCCGGAAAACTATGGTTATTTTCCTATTATATGGATATTAATTTGGTCGATTATGCCTTCGGTATATAATTCTTATTATATGTGCAGTTGAGAAACGTACACATGTATCGCCTTTCTAGTAACATTGTCATCAGTATGTCAAGTGTATATAAGATTAATTTAATTATGAATTAATGCATCTATAAGCATAGAAAATATGTTTAATGTCCTTTCTGAAAGAGTGCCAATGTTTACTATAACAGCAATTTATGTGCTACAAAGAGTATCTTCTTCAATGTCCAAATATACATAAGTATCTTCGTAGTTTTTAGTGTTAGCGGAATAAAAAAAAAATACAAAATGTTTAGCATTTACGTTTAAAGCACCTATTACTATTTAAAAATTTAAACTGGGAAAATAGACAATTGGTAAGTTTATTTTTCCTATGTTGACAATACCTAAATCTAGGGAAATACCTATGTGTGAACATTGAAAAATAAACACAGATATATTTTATACATATGTTAAATTATCAGTTTTACAAAAATATTCATAAATTTTACTTTACAGATTGTAATGGTGATATTGGCCAGTGTTTGCGATGGGACAACAAAAGAAGCACAGAAAACTTCAATTATCATCCACGAACTTCTTCTTTCACTACCGGTGTCTTCTATAAATGTGTGCGAGCGAGATATGCGCGAAGATTTGGTGTCACTTTTAGATCAGGTATCGTTGGCAATTCCCACCTATTCAGCTGCTGGTTTCTTCAACGTAGACAACACTATGCTATTTATGATGATGTGCTCAATGGCCACATATGTATTAGTACTTATCCAATCAAAATAAATGTCAATAAAAGGACGCACATGTATACAAACCTCATCTCGTGTGCTCAAAATTATCACAATAGTTTTTTTCTTCAATTTCTACTTGCATTTAACTATTTAGAACAACACTTGATAAGCTTAATAAAAGGAAGTATATTCATCAAATGTATGCAATTTCCGCATCTAAAACTGGACCAAAGTTTTTACATGTCGCAGCACAATAATTAAATACAAATGCTCGATAATGCACGGTTGTAAATCTAATAGTAGCTTTAGAAAATTGTATTGCATGTAAAATGATATCTTAAATGTAATAAACTTTATGTTTTACTGACTTTTTTGTGTATGTTTAATATTTTAATATAAATGTCGTGCAAGAGACGTATTCTAATGCTGAAGAAACTAAACACAGAAACTGTGACGAATTTCATTAATGAAAATTTCCCGAATGAGTTGACAAAATGTTAGAGATTATCGTAACTTGCATCCATCCGTTGTTAGATATACCGTACAGTTTATTTAATAAGAACAGATGTCCTGTCTAGATTTTCCTAGTTTCCTATTTCATTAACTCCGTAAAAAAATACAATGAATTTATTGACTAAATGTAACAATATCATTGGCTTAGCTAACTGCTCGACAATCATAAATTCACTATTTGTGTAACTTATTGATGGTCGATATTCGGACAAAAGGTTGATCCCGAAATGTCGTGAAATTAAACAGACCATTTACTAAATTATTACATACTATTGAAAACAAATAATATATATAAAAAACCATCAAATCAAAGTCATAGCGAACGTATTTGACATAAAAATATGTATTGGAAAAAAAAGGAATTTTCGGTTTACGGTACAGTAATTTTTTAATAATAACGTGGATATTTTATACATATAATATAATAAACAATTTATGCTATCGCTATCGCTGAATATAGTCCGCCTTTTCAGTGTCCTCCATACAGTCGCTTTGTGTATGTAAACGTTCCAGAAACGGCTGCATTCCTGTTGACATTTTCAAACATACCAGTAAGCCGTTTTCTATCAGATAATTATTCTTTGAAGAATGTAGCAAGCACATTTACATCATAAGTTTTTTGTGTGTATTATTTTGTTGAGAATCTAACAATCATTATAACGTGCTTTACATACACTCTGGATTATCACTCTGTATTTAGTTTAATCATATTTATAACATCTTTGAAAAACATATTATTACATGTTCCACGCAAAGTACTTTGAATTATTAAATAATCGCATCAATTACAGTAATAGAATTTGTTTCTAAATGAATTGCTTTATTCGTCGTTCAACGTTTGTCCAGTTTACAAGTAAAAGCTTCATAAAGTTGCAAAAAGATCAAAAAATAGCAATAAATTAATCAAAGATGTTTAGTTGGAGAGCTGATATCTATAACATGAAGTTATTATTAGTCTTCGCAAAATGTTTGTCGTTGGTTCCAAATTACGATTTCAAAAATTTCAAGTTTGTCAAGAGCTGGAAGTATAATATCTATGCACTATCGGTTTTAGGATTGCTCACAGGTTCATTCTTATATGAAGTGACCTCATTTATTTTGTACATGTTTCTGTTAATACCATTCACCAACGCAGTGTTAGTTGTTTTAGAAAGAACTACATTCTTCATACTGAACGCAACATCATTCTTGTCCACAAATTTTTTGAATTTGTGGCACATGAATCAACTTTTTTATGGTTTGTTCGCTCTAAACAGAAAATTGCCATATCAGAATGCAAGGGCTAAGATATTCAATAAGTTCTTTCTGGTGTTACTGATTGGTATAAACTTGATCGCATTTTTAATAATTTTATTTGACTATATGGTAAGTATACTAAACATCTTTAACCTACTCAAGCTATTAATATTATGTTTTCACTTATCTCATTAAATAAAAAGTCAAATAAATCGGTAGAATTTGTTCCTCGTTACGTTAAACAACTGTATTTTGTTGTTCATTTGATACACATTAATCAATTTTGGAAGCTTAATTGATGCCGTGTCATTTAAACCATTTTTTGCACAATATTTAATATTCACAGAAATATCATTAATTCCATTTATCTTGTGAGCAAGATACTTGGTTGGTGTATCATATGATACGAATTTTTAGTGAGCGTTTTAGTATTTTGGTTTTCTGACTAGAATCTCGCTTGATTTATTTTTACTTTGCCTGCACTACCTCGTAGCAATCTGGTTACAATCTAATAAAAATATCTAAAAGCTTGAGGTTCGAATTCGTAAAATAAGATATGTGAATGAAATTTCACACGTAGCTACAAACCAACCAAATTATTCTTATCACCAGTGAAACCTCTCGCCGGAGGCTTCATTTTTTCAAATATCAAAGTTAATTCATTCTGCTAAGCCTCCGAAGCCCAATTTAGCAAACACAAAATATTTTATCCCTACAATTACTTCACTCGCTTCCAACAATCCACGAAGCTGAGATAATATAAGTTACATGTTGAAACTTTACATTTTATAGAAGATTAAAAAATAAATGTAAATGAGTTTTCTATACAGGGTGTTCAAATTGAACTCGGCACTATTGCCAACTTTGTTACTACTAAAGATATTTTTTGAGTATGTCATTGTAATCAACAGAAAAAACTACACATTTTTGATGTATTGATAAACACCGTAGCTTCTCTACTAACGAAGTTATCCCATGTGCGGTGACCTGTATTAATATCGTCGTAACTCTTTTGTTTTTCATTTCTGGCATATAGTAGTATAAGAAGATTTTGTGCAAAATTTCATTTTCTACCGACTACTACATAAATATCTAGGGTATTCTATTTAAAAAAAATTTGTTTTTTTTTAATATCTCGAAAACGCGCAGTTCAATTGTTTTTAAAAGTTTACAATCGCAATCGGAAGAAAAAACGCTACTACTTTGGTAATTTAACCAACATCGTATCTTTAGCAGTAAAAAAGTTGGCAATAGTGCCGACTTCAATTTGAACAACCTGTATATTCTTTTCGTATCCATGCAATAAATATATGTATATACAGGGTCTTCCAAAAAAGAGGGAACACTCAATAACTTTATTATATTATTTATTTATATTTATTTAACGTGTAAATTCTTGTTATCGTAGATGTGGAACTGGATGATTCCTCCGAGTATTCATAACCTTCATGAGTTATGCAAATATTTGCAATGGTACCACAATCAAATTCTGCTATACATAATGATAAATTTAGTAATGTTCATAAAATGCTGTTACGTTACCTTGAACGAAGTTCTAATAGAAGTTGTCACCAAACGTGGAAGACATTCAACATTTGAAGAATCTATATCGGTTAAAAGTATAATGAAAATGTTTACCGTTGCAAATGAAATGGTGGAATCCTTTAACGAAATATTTGGGTGGACAATGCTGCTGTACAGTTGTTATGTTATTTTAAACTTACTATCAAATGAGTCACTCCTCATCGATTATATAAAGGACAGTGCCATTTTGGTGGAAAACTATGGATATTTTGGTATTATATGGTTATTAATTCTGTCGATTATGCCATCGGTATATAATTCTTATTATATGTGCAGTTGAGAAACGTACATTGTATCGCCTTTCTAGTTAACATTATCAGTAGTATATCAATCGTATATAGGATTAATTTAATTATGAATTAATGCATTTATAAGCATAAAAAATATGCTTTCTGAAAGACTACCAATGTTTATTATACTACTAATGTTTACTATAACCAGAGTACATGTGCTACAAAGAGGATATTTTTCAATATACAGAAATACATAAGTATCTCCGTAGTTTTAAGTGTTAAGCGGCATGAAAAAAAAAGTACAAAATGTTTAGCATTTACGTTTAAATTGGTTATTACTATTAAAAAATTTAAACTTGGAAAAGCGTAGATAATCATTAAATTTATTTTTCCTATGTTAACAACACTTAAATCTACGGAAATACCTATATGTGAGCATTGAAAAACACCCACTTGTATATTTTATACATACGTCAAATTATCAGTTTTACATAAATATTCATAAATTTTACTTTACAGATTGTAATGGTGATATTGGCCAGTGTTTGCGATGGAACAACAAAAGAAGTACAAAAAACTTCCATTATCATCCATGAACTCCTTCTTTCATTACCGGTGTCTTCTATAAATGTGTACGAGCGAGACATGCGCGAAGATTTGGTGTCACTTTTAAATCAGGTATCGCTGGCAATTCCCATCTATTCAGCTGCTGGTTTCTTCAACGTAGACAACACTATGCTATTTATGATGATGTGCTCAATGACCACATATGTAGTAATACTTACCCAATTAAAAAATTAATACTCTTAAGGACGCACATACAGGGTGGAACAAAAGTATCAAATATTGGCTGTAACTTTTTAATTTGAAAAATTATGAAAAAATGTTTAATATAAAAATTGTTTGGTGTATTGTCATGCATGATCTGACCTTTTTACTTTGTTTCTACCTTCTTTTGTTTCGCTGCCACGGCTACCAACTTTGGTTTTTTAAATAACACCCATACATTTTTTGTGTGATTTTCAAACAAGCGTATTTTTCTGTGTTCAATAATACAGTCTTGCCATTATGGAAAAAAAAGAATGAATAAAAAAATAAATAATAAAAAAAAATATTTACTAAGTAATGAAATTGAATCATCATTTTTGGTTAAGAATGCCATGGAAATTTGACAAGTGAAAAAATTGTATGCACATGAATTAATTGAAGCTTATAAGGACGAATTTTTTCTTTTTTTTAAATTCTAAGCACTGAAATATGGCTAATTTTTAAATTTTCTGCCACTTCCCTGGCTGAAACTCTTTGTGTTTCTTCAATTGTTAACAGGACGTCTAAAGCTTTGTCCCCACTTGTTGCCGATTTAGGCCTCCCAGTTCTTTGCATATTTTTAATGCTACCAGTTTGTCGAAATTTTTTAATTAGTTGAGAAACCGTTCCTTGAGCGACAGGAGTATCTGGGTAAACTTCATTGAATAGATCACACACATCGCTTTGCGTCCTCCTCCTATCGCCATACCCATAGATCATTAATATTGCAATGCGTTGTTTCTCACTTAAATGTGCCATGTTTTCATAATTTTTTCGAGTAAATTAATAATATGCAATGACGTTGAACAAAAATTGTCAAATTTCCATGGCATTCTTGCATTTTTGCTGGATGACATGNTTTTTTTTTTTTTTTTTTTTTTTTTTTTTCCCATAATGGCAAAACTGTATTATTGAACACAGAAAAATACGCTTGTTTGAAAATCACACAAAAAATGTATGGGTGTTATTTAAAAAACCAAAGTTGGTAGCCGTGGCAGCGAAACAAAAGAAGCTAGGAACAAAGTAAGGTCAGATCATGCATAATAATACACCAATCAACTTTTATATTAAACATTTTTTCATAATTTTTCAAATTAAAAAGTTACATGCAATATTTGTTACTTTTGTTCCACTGTATACATGCATATAAATCCACAATTATTTAAAAAATGAAAAAATATTTAAAAAACACTTAAGAAGCCTAATAAAAGCAAGTATATTCATGAAATTTATGCAATTTCTGCACCTAAAACTGATCCAAAGTTTTTACATTTGACTACAAATGCTCGAATGGACACGATTTTAAAACTGGTAGTAGCTTTAGAAAATTGTATTACATGTAAATGCTTAATGTAATAAACTGTATGTTACACTGAAATTTGTGTGTATGTTTTATATAGTTATGCTTATATTCCCCTATAAACCATCTTGCAAGAGATGTATACTCATGCTGAGGAAACTAAACACAAAAACTGTAAACGATTTTTTATGAATGAAAATTGACAAAATTAGAGATTATCGGAACTTGCATCTATCCGCTATTAGATACACCGTACAGTTTCTTCGGTAGGAAAAAATCTCCTGCCTGTACGTATTACTAGTTGAATTTATTGACTAAAAGTAACAATATTCCACTGACTTAAAAAGACTAAAAAATCAACAAAACTATAGCTTAGCTGATCAGTAAGAGGTTAAGTTAGGAATGTCGTAAATTAAAACAGACCATTTAATAAATTAACACCTACTTATTGTTGAAAACAAATAATATACAGTGTGGTGATAAAGTTTGGAACAAAATTCATAAAAGCGTTTGATAATGTTTTTAAGAAAATCGCTCGGACAGGTCAATTTTTGTTTTTAAAATGCCATCTTCTGACGTTAATTTTTTTGGAATGACGTCATTTGTTTTTGCACAATGACGTCTTACTACTTAAACGGTGATGTAAAAAAGTTGGTACCTCAACAATTTTTTTGAATAAATGACACATTTACTTCAGATCGTCAGTGGTTATATAATTTAGTAAAAATGATAATCGTAAACATTCTAAATTAAAGCAAATAACAGTAATTTATGTATCTAAGAC
>JAFFZR010022628.1:0-10528 GCA_018397195.1 Lethrus apterus | reverse complement strand
TAATTCAACTTTGGCTAATTATCTTTTTTTTTCCTTGAGCATGCAACCAAATTAAAACTCGAGTTGTGCAATAAAATATATTTATTACGACACACGTTCCGCGGCGGTTTTAAATTCGAAGAGTTAGGTCCTGGATTTGTTAGGATCGACGCACCAGATGTCAGAATGAGTTTTATTGGAGACCCTTGTAAATCAGATTGCTACCACCGTTTGACTCCTGTCATTTTGTGGTTCTACCATAAATAATGCTATTACCTTATTGTTGGATATTAAATTACGATTTATTCAGTTATTATTCGAATTTAAATGCCAACTTTTGTATAATCAAAATCTACATATCATGGAGGTGAGGCTGTAAAAAAAATCCAGATTGCTTTATTACTTTCATAATAAAACGCTATCAAAGTCAAATTTCACATTGATTATATTTTAGAAAAAATTATTCGGCCATTTTGTAGATTGGATATTTAAGATTATGCCTTCTAATTTTTAGATTTTTTTGACAACTATAAAAGGATTTTATTTTGAATATGCTATACGATGGTCCAACCTGTATATTCCTTAGTTAGCCATAAGGCAATAAATATTTTTAGGGTTAAATAGAATATTCATTAGACCAATCATCCCGTTGAAAACAATGGCAATACTTCGAACAACTATGTACTGTAAATTCTGTAAATAAATCATGTAATAGCAGCTTTTGATTCATTCTAGTGCCGAAGGGGCTCATTTCCGGACATGAGTTTATGGACAAAAATAACTTGTTTTAGTGTGTTTTATAACCACCTAAAGTTTGTCGGTCTAATTTTAGGACATCCTGTAGAACAAAGTTTTTAAATTTGTTTAAAACTATAAACCATATTTTAACAAATTCAATAACGCATATATTTATTCAACTAAAGCTTTTAGAATAACTTGTGCTAAAACTTTAGCAATATAAGAGCTCAATGTCACGTGCATATTACATGTGGATTAGTACTAAAGTTACTGAAGACGTAAGTTATATTTTGTGGAAATACTAAAAGATACCTTTCCTATTTCATACATCACATATTTTTTTAAAATCCAATCCATAATAACAAATTATTTTAATATTCAGCACAGGACGTTCAATATTGGAAAAATCTTTTGAGAAAAAAATATTTAAAGCTTCAAGCTTTCGTTTGAACACATCATATGTTTACATCTGTAATACAATGTGCATGTATTTTCAACATTCACCAAAACTGCATATAAACGTCTATAAACTTCTTTATAGTGCATGTTTTTATTCATGAATCAACCCTTAAATATGTTAAATGCACATCGCATGCCCGCTTCTTTTGTAACATTATTGTAAATTTAGTGTTCTTTGTTGCTCGGTTTTGAAACTATCGATTTTCACTTAGAAACATCATCAGCATGTAACACTTAATACCTTTCAATGCGTTATTAATCTCCAAGAAACTTGTTTGTTGAAAATTTCCATTCAAAAGTTATTTGTGTTTTTGCGCTTGAAAATTTAATGGATGTAACAAGCTAAGTGCTCACATGAATTTGTATACCTCTGAATTATTTAATGCCGACGTGGAAATTTGTAATACAAAAAATGATTCAAAATTTATACATTCGCATTTTATTCAAGACAATATATTGTATTTTAGAACTTTACACTTATAACATTTAAATTAATTAAACCTATTCATGGTACAACGTTCAGATTATTATTAATGCACAGTCATAATGGAACTGCAACATACTACGCTCTAAAACTTTTGAAGTATAATAATTTCTGAAATATTTTGCTAGTAAAATTGTTCATTATAAAACAGATACTGTGTACATTATATATGAGTTTCTAACTGAAAATTTTGTTCAGTGTAAATGGTTGTAGTTTCTCGCTACTCTTCGAGATAAAAATGATCAATAGTTCAAATTTAATACTGATAAAAATACGCATTCGTTACGTAGTTTTACTTTACTTGTAAAAAATATTAATTTTGTTAATTGTGAGTTCTTATTGCACGAATACGAATAAGTATTTCGTTTATAAATGGTGTAAAATGACACATTAATCTTTTTGAAATTTTTCCCATTAGATGTATCATCCCGATGCATTTATCAGTTTAACTATTTTTTAATTTGTTTTTCATTTTGTTGCATTAATTTTGCTATCAATTTTGTTTGTTTTATAAAGGCATGAACCCAAATTCTAACACAGTATGCATGTATGTACGATCTTATAGCAGGGCCACCCTAACCACAGGGCTAAATAGCCAAGGGGCGCCAGCCTTTTGGGCCGACAATTGTTCTTATAAGTTATTTGAATTTTGTTATTTCTTTTGTACTCCTTTTTATTCTTCTTTTGTACTCCTTTTTACTCCATTTATACACTCTATTTTACCTTCTGAATTTCAATTGCGGAGCGAACCCAACCATAAATTATAAATTTTTAAAAACTGACATTTTGAATTTCAATAATAATTTGAGAATTTGAATTACGGAGCGAAAATAACCCATGCCAACCCAACCATAAATTATAAATTTTAAAATTCAATTACGGAGCGTACCTATCACTTTTAAAAACTGACATTTTGAATAGCAATAATTTCAATTATGGGCGAACCTAACCCATGCCAATCCAACTGTAAATTTTAAAAACTAACTTTGAATTCAATAATTTCAATTTACGGAGCGAACCCAGCCCATACAACAACCTTTTTTCATCCATCCGAACTCCTTTTTCGTAAAAAACAAATCCCCTTATTTATTGGTAATTATATTAAGTTTTTCTAGTTCTGAAACTTTTGGAAAACTTCACTGGTCAGCATGTCCTGCCCTGCCCAAATATCTTAGGACTGCCCTGATAAATAGTCACTTGAAAGTGTCCTTTCTTTCTTTCTTCACTACTCCAATTACATAAATATATAAAAGACCAAATCAACGACAAACGTTAGCACAAACTATCATTTCAAACAGAACGCTACAGTAATTAGAGAAAACGTACTAATTAATTTCTCTTTGTACGATTGCACGTGAGTTATTTGCGGTTCGAGTGTCTATTAGTTAACTACATTTGTATTGACTTGTTGTTGTTGCTATACTTTATCAGTAATTTGATTCTGTGATGTGATATTTAAGCTGTTTATCAGATTATTATACTAGTAATTAAATTAATTTCAATCGTTTTATTAATATTATTTTAATAAACTCGAATAAGAATGAAAAAGAAAACATTTTGAATTGCATCCTTTGTTGATAATAATATAAGAACGAAGAAAACGAGTTAATTTAAATGATTACGATAGTTAACACCGTGCTTGTAATATGTTTAGACCTCATAATTCGTTTATTTTATCTTCCTCATTTATGAAAATTTTTCACCTTATTTTGTTTATATTTTTTAAAATGTTTCATACTTATCATCCTCATCATAACTTTTAATGGAATAATTTGTACAAAATGAATCGGTGTTCTACATATGAACTAATCACTTATAATACTGGTACTACCGGCTCACGCAATTTAATAAAAAATTTGCATACCGTTACATGCAGCTTGCTGTATAATTATGGAATTACTTTACATAATAAAAATGTCATCTGTATAAAGTATACAGTATTTTCTCTAATCCGTGTGTCTTTTAAAAATAATTCAAAACGCTTTTTTGTACGCGTAGTTTCTGTATTCATTCGCAAACCACGAAATGCGAAAATTGCAAGCTTTAATTAATTAATACACTTTAATTAATTAAGAATAATTGATACGTACATTAATAATTACAATCTTGTAATTATACAATTTGTGGTATGAATGTGCATGCATATTGAATTACAATTTGAATTTTTTTTGTGTGCTAAGGTTTTTGTATTAAGGTCGGCGGAATATATGTTCTGACCTGACCATACAGATGGCGCAATTTGCTTCAAAATAAAAATTAGGCAACCAAGTAAACAGTCAGAAGTTACTCGACAAAATATGGCACTGATGTACTCGGCTTTCTGAGACGAAGTTCACACACATTTCAATTTATCAAATGGACATGTGCAAGCGACAAATCTTCGAACGGTGACTAACACCACAATAAAAGAGCTTATCTGTGATTATAATATCCCAAATTTCCCAAATTTTAAACATCTGTTACGACTATTTACTAGTTTATGAGTCGATCACTTCTCAGAATTAATGGAGGTCATTTTTAAACACGAATTTACATCATTTATGACTTTATTGACATCTTCAAATTAGCGTTCGCTTCGGCTAATTTTACATAAAATTTGTCTGTTTCGTGAGCCAAACTATCCATTTCTCCGCCGCTCTAAAATTGAGCAATTAGTGAAATTTCCACTCATTGCGTTCGAAAGTGTACATGTTGAACTTTAATACTCACTACATAAAAATTTGTTTGAAATTATTGATACAAGAAATGTATCTGTGTGAAGCTGGATAAACACACCATTCAGTGAACATGGATGTTCAGTTACAAACTACAAATTCTAAATAATGGAATTTCAAACTGTAATAAATTAAAATTTATCTTCGTTAATTTCCAAATTTCCGTTAATTTTTACGCCACGTTTAATATCAAGGCAATGGACTTATACTACATACTACAAGTTAGAACTACAAGTTTCGACGTCTAAAGCTTGTTATTATTTCTTCAGATCTTGTTGGTAGAAAAAAAATTGTCAATGTTTAATTTAACAACTAAAATTTAAATTGGGTCCAATTCGTCAAATATGAATTTTAAAATGTGCCCATTTGAATGCCTGCCACATACACCGACAGGGCTGTTTTTAGGGAACTTTGTCTAAGTGAAACTTCTACTGTTTGCGAAGCATTTTGAATGAAAGACGCCGCCACCACCTTTCATGCGAAACGCTTAATCTTCATTGTTTTCAATTTATTTCATTATTTAATAAAATTATCAGGGTTTCAGGGCTAACTTTCATGCACACTTAATCTTCATTGTTTTCAATTTTTTCCTAAAATGGACAGGATTTCAGGCCTAATAATAAATATTATATGTTCTATCCTACGTATTCAATCCAATCACATACTTGTTATACATAATTTATTATTTTGTGTTCGCTTTGCGAATTAATAATAATAATAATAAGTCTGTAATTTACATATTTTTAATTTACTGAAACATACAATTAAAAAAAATCACAGAAAAATATCACTGAAATTTGATAAAAGTTTTCGAATCGCATCTTATGAATTGATAATTTAATTAAAATTTCCCATGAACAAAACATGTTTTCTTCTATACCGCAATAAATTAACTAAATAAAACCTCGACAATTTAATTTGGAAAGTTATTGTTTTTATCTTAATGCGTGACACTTTAATTTGCACCGAAATTGAAAAATTTCAGTAGAGAGGTCTTGACATTCTTTTAATAAATCAAAGTGGAACGCAAAACATTAATTTGTGATTTACGACTTGTAATCCTACATAAAAGTACATTTTAATGAATTTCGCCACTCTAACAAATAAAAGCGTGCGCTCGCAACGTTCACTACCGAAAGTAAATAATAAAATTGCAAAACCAGATTTACAATCATCTGTCACGACTGTGTTAAAAAAATGTTTGTTGAATATTTTAGTGTTGGAATCCTTTCTGACGGGGTCGGTTGTCAACTTGTATATTCAGTATATCATGCTATTAAAATATGATACATCATGGTATTTTTTCGTGTGATATAAGATATATTATTCACTCAAACCTTTTTAGTATTCCAAATCTGACAGAATGATATATTGGTTGTTTTCATTAAAAAAAAAAACTAAAAAATAAAGATCAATGATTGCATTAAATTTATTTGTAATCCAAGCATATTTTCTTTTCGCGAAGCACCCTTTATTATAATTTATTGATAACATTTTCTAGCTAAAGAAGTAATTAATTGTATCGGACAAGTTAAAAAAAAACCTCACACGTTGCACACCATTTTAGGATTAAATTAGTTTCTGTAACATAAATTTTCGTCTAGGTTTTAAAATACCAAACAAAGCGAGTATTTTACTTTGAACTTTCGAATCAAATGGAACTGATTTAATCAGTACTAACAGAAAAGTTCAAAAACACACCATCACTACATTGTCGGACTGGTTCACAATAAAATGAAACAAAACTAATCCAATAGTTTAGTTTGGCCATCGAAACGAATCGATAAGCATGAAATTGTATTTAGCGATGATATTATTGCAACTGTAAGCCGCGCTTTGGTTGAATACAAAGCTTTTAATGCAACAAAAGAAACATATGCGCATTTATGGAAGAGAAATATGGGATTCCTGAACCGAAGATATGAATACCTAATGACAGATTTATAGTCATTGAATGTAATTTCATTGGGAATTTATAAAGTAAACATCTTTTCCATCAGTTTTATTATATAATTGAAATTTTAAATTATATGTAATGTTAGCAGTAAAATTGTAATTTGTATTCTTGCATGCTGCAATTTGCATGCAAATATCACATTTTATGAATTATTAATATGACATAGTTTTTAATACAACATGTTTTATTTTATTACTGGTTACTTATTACATTTCTCATTCAACTTAATTTTTGTTTACAATACAATTAATGAATAACAAATTAAAATTTAGCTTTTCGTTTAGATATTAAAGAATATATTAACATTGACAACCTGTACAACGTTTAATAAATATACATTTTTAATAAATTTCAAAAAAATCATATTTTGATTTATTGGATAAAAATTCACAATTAAAATCGCGTTTATAAACCTGTTTACTTTTCTCATTTAGAAGCTCTTCTGCATCTTCCAATCATTAAATTCTTCCACTTCCGGAAGTAAGTTGTCTCACTCAACTGGTTAATTAAATCTGCAATTTGTTCACTGTTATGAAATATTCATTTCTAATTTACACATTTAATTGGAAATATCGGAAATATCTATTTAGTTCACTGACATTAATTGGAAATAATATTTAATGATCAACAGTTATATTACAACGAAATATGTTGCTTAAATCGTAAGCTTTTGCGGCCGTTGTCGATTGAAATAAATTCTTGGCTTCCTGCGTTTGTTGTTGCCTGCTATTTGCCGACGTTTGAAGCATGATTTTTATTATAAAAAATATATTTTATTTTAGCATGTTATTGATGTCTTTATGTAATTTTCCATTCCCTTTTCAACAAAATAAAATAATTTATTTTAACAAATGAATTTAATCAGTTATTGACAAAAACGAATAAATATGCAAACTGTTTAAAAAATGTAGAATAAGACGTACTTTTTCGTATGATTTTTCATACCAAATATATTTTAGTTTGAATAACGTATTAGTTGTTTAAAGTCGATAAATAAATTATAAGAACTCGATGAAATCCCAATTGTGTTGCGCGAAGTTCATAAAAGATTTTGTTTTTACGAATCCCATCCCATGTGTCTACGGTGACTCCAGGGCTCTAGTCTATGGTATTCGAAATTTATCAACTTTGGAACAAACACTCACAAGTTAAAAGTTAAATAGTGAAAATGTAATCTCAAGCATATCAAATTATTAATTTTTCGTCGCCGCCGCCGGAAGTTTTATTTTTCTTTTGTGATCGTCGTAATGAAATTATTAATGAAAAAGGACATTTAATAAATTTAATAAATTTAGCGATAAATTTAATCACATTTAATGATTTTAAAAAGAGGAAGCAAACGTAAAAACTATTATATTAATGTTTGTAGAAATAGCAATCTAAAATAACGTTGCCGTTGCGTTGAAAGACAATGACAAATGTATTGTTGAGTTATGTCACAAAATTTCATACAATAATTTTAAAGAATGAAATATAAAACGTATATTTTATACTCTTAACGCAAAAGAAACAAACGGGACCTATTTCCGGATTTATGAAGGAATCCAACAATCATAGCGAAACTATTTGCATTCTACTTGACAAGCCGCAACAGAATTTTGGATGACAATTGGAATGAAATTTTAGATACGTTAAACTAAAATAAGTATCCTGAAATTCAGTTATCTGATCGAGAAAATTATATTTTATTACAAATGATTTCTTGGATAAATAAATTTATTATTATTGTTATTAATTAAACTTATTTTTATGTGTATGTTTTTCTGTAAATTATCATTAATATTTTGGCGACAAATTGCTCTTAACACCAAGATTACAATCACACCTAAATCTGCGCAATGTGCCGTGCAAAGTGAAATTAATTAAAAATTTTTATTGAAGAACACATTTTTGTAATTAAAATATGAAAATGTAATTTTTAAAGCGCGACTTTTTATAAAAATAAACTAAGAATGCCGTAATGTTACATTCAAACACCACGAGAGGTCGCTTTTCTCCCGGATCGCTAGCTGCGGCGTTTCCCCCACCCGGCGGCTGTAACTTTTGCAGTTGCTGTTGTTTATGTCTTGTGTTCAATGCTTTCATATACGGAATACATAATAAATAAGCTCATATTAAATGGAAAAAAAATAAAGGAAAGCATATAAATAAATTAATTAACAAAAAAGAAAATACGTAAATATAAGTCACTTCGTTGATCAATTTCAGTTTTTTCTTCATTCTTTTAAAATACATTTTGAAAGATTGATTTTATCAACCAATTATTTCGGATGATTTTACACACAATTTATTAATTTTGTTTTAAGCATAAGTCGGCGTAACGAGCTTCGAAAGAATGTGTGGAATGTTTTAATAAATAAAACATGAAATTTAAACGTATTTCAGAGATAACCGAACTGGATAGGTTACAACTAGTATAAAAGCATTTGAACGTCCCACGACACAAAAAACACGACTTTTACTTGTTTCACTGCAAATTGAATAAACGCTTTCCAGGTTTTCCGTTTTGTTTTATTTTCGTCCGCTCGGTGTGAAAATTGGTCGGTTGTTGGTACCAACAGAGTAGCGTATGACTATAATATCGATTCAAAATTATTCAAATGTTCAATTTTTACATGTTTACGTCGATTTTTGAAACAGTTTCTCGAAATAAATTGAATCAAAGAATACGTATCTGAAAATCAAAATCGATTCGTCCAAGTTTTTTGTTGTGGCTGTATCAGTAGACTAGAATAGAATTATTTGTGATGTGATTTAATAGACTTAACATGCAACAGAAATTTATAAACCAAACTAAAATTTGAATTACGTAGATTCAGTGTTTTGAATGATAATAGAGATATCATTCAATAAAACGTTTTAGAACAGACTTTCGTTTGACGAGCTTTTAAATAGATTCAGCGTCAAATAGAAGTGTACAGACGAGAAATACAAAAGTCTGGTTTAAAAGGATTAATTTTTCCAAAATGTGTATTAAGTAGATTATTTCTTTAGAAAATTTAATACAACGAAGTGTGCGTTTAATAGATTTTCTATCCACAAGACTAGAACAGTCATCCAATAGAAATTTATCGATTAGATAAAATTCTCGATTACGTAACGTCAAACTTTTGAATGGTAATAGACAGAGTATCTAATTATAATAGGCTTTATTATGAAAGGTTTTTAAATAGATTTAAAAAAAAAAAACAAAAATGTTTGAAATTAATTAATTCTACTAAAATGCAGATTGAGTAGATTATTGCTTTGAAAATGTTTAATACAACAAATTATACATTTAATAGATTCAGCCATTCAATAGAAAGATTTTTAAACAGAAACAGAAGATTTAATAAATGCTTATTTTAAAATTTGCATATTCTGTTACTGAATACGGAGTCTTCAAAGACAATTTTATATTAAATCCTAATATAAAAATAGATTCACAGCAAAGTCTTGAATAACGTAATAAACAGAATAAAAATAAAAAGAATAATAAATGATATATAGAGATCGTAGATTTTTAATATCTTTATATTTAGTGTAAAATATAATACTCGTGGCTATAAAACTGAAAGTGCTACAATAAAGAACGAACTAAGAGCAGCAACTACTTCTTTATTGTTTTACGGAAATTATTTTTCTAATATCTAATATTGTGCTATAAAATGTGGATGAAAAATTTGGATGAGATCACATTACTGTGACGATTTTTGTGTAATTTAATATTCACATATTGTTTTGTTTGTTAAAATTTTTTTAATTTTATATATTTCTCTTCTGTCTTTAATAATATTGCTTTTACTTAACTTTTTTTAAATTATTATTTTATATTTTATAAAATTCTCCAATCCTATGAATATTTTCATAATTATCGCATAATGTAATTAAAGTTAACTCAACAAAGCTGTTCCTAAATAAAAATATGTTCTTAGTATTGTGTAAACGGGGTCATATAGTTTGGTCTGTGCATATAGTATTACTTCGATATATATATTTGGTTTATGTATTATCGACAATATCGTAGCATATAACAGATGCGCTGCTGGGTCAATATTTGGATAAATTAATGCGTTGAAATTGGGAATGTAATCATTAAATAATAGTTCTTTCGGATGATTTATAACATTGTGTAGAAAACAATGTTTTGAATACAAATATGTATATAGATTTTTTTAAAAGACATTAATATGGTCTTTAAAAAAATCTGTATATTTG
>JAFFZR010022627.1:0-10588 GCA_018397195.1 Lethrus apterus | reverse complement strand
CACACGGCTATGGTACTCGGAATAAGGATCTCCTTAATACACCTTATCACCGAGTTCACACCACGCAGCAAAATGCCGATTACTGGGGTTCAAAAATATACAACGGTCTCCCGGTAAACATTAAAACCCTTTCGAATAATGGATTTTCGATGGCGCTGAAGAGGCATTTGATATCCAAAGCTTTTTACACGGTGGAAGAGTTTTTAAACGATTCAATGCGTTAACTTAATTCCATTTTTTTAAACTGTTGTTCGTTTTATATGTATATACAATGTATGGGTTTTATTTTATAGTTTAGTTTAGTTTAGTTTAGTTTAGTTTTGTGTGACATATATTGTAATAGTTATTACAATAAAGAACTATTATTATTATTATTATTATTATTAATCGCGTCAATTCGACGTTATTTGCCGACGTTTCGTTCATTTTTACAATTGATATTATCAGGGCGACACAATAATCGTATTTTAAAAGTGCATAACGAAGTGGACGACACGATCAATTAGAAAGCTCAAGCAGAACCTAAGTTGAGTTCTGCTTGAGCTTACTAGCTAAGATGCAAAAAACAACAATTACATCTTTTTGCACACTGAGTTTGAGCGATTTTAAATTTTCAAAAATTACATACGATGTTTGCGACACAATCGATGAAAAAAAATTGTTGTTTAGAAAAATGTCAGATGGGAGATCGAAACATCGATTTCTATAGAATCCGTGTCGGCAAAAACGATGGTCGAAAGGAAAAGCTCGCAAGATTAACGTTCTCGAATGACGTTGGTTTATGTGCGAAAAAATGGTTTCTCAATAACGTCAAACGATCATATCTCGAAAACGGAAGGAGATATTCACCAACGGATCATTCCGTCGTTTTTCTGAAGATATTCCGAATACAATGGTGTAACCCTATGGAAATTTACGTTTCACCGATGATGGTTTTTGGGCTTATTTTTTCATCAATTTCTATATTTGGAACGCGATCTTTACTACCTTAAATCAGGGTAAAATGTCGCTTCGAAACAGCTCATAATTCGTCGTTCAATTCGAAAATCGATATTTTCGATTTCTCGATGGTTTGATGGTTGGCGTTACGGCGATAAATGGCGAAACTTTAAATTTAATCGAATATGATCATATAGTAAGTCAAAATGCACTAAATCGCTCCCCCCCCACCCAGAGTCCGAAAATGACCTCAAAATCGGTCTAGGTTCGATCGTTTCCGAAATAACTTGTCACTTTGAGGTAAATTTCGTGTTTGGTTATATGGCCATAACTCGAAATGCAAAGGAGATATCGAAAAGCAGATTACATCACTTTAATCAGCGTTAAATTTTGCATCAAATGGCACCTGTTTCGTTGCTCTAGTTCAACTTTTAAATTTCGTCTTGTAAAAAGCTCCATCTCTTAATAATTTTCCTAATTTTTGATGTTGAAATTACTTTATTAATTCCTATAAATCTTAGATTTAAAATCAGAAATATCTCCTCTTTCTTCGAAATCTATGTATATTTCATTCTAATCTTATTAATAGGACTTTATCAAACGGGATGTTCGCGGTCGGTTTTTCGTCAGTCCCTGGAAAGAGCCACCCATAATAGTTAGATTATCTCCGTTATACGTTTTAGACGAAAAAGACAGAATGCATTCATTATTTATTTGCACGGCTGATACACCCAAAATTATTTTATCTTATCCGTTTTTCACTTAAAATTCGCTTAATAAATTTTTCGATTTTGAAAGGAAAAAATCTTTGATAAAGTAAGTAGTTTTTGGATTTTTAGAGTCTTAGAATTCGGAATGAAAATGAAAAACTGTTATTTCTTTTAAATAATAAATCATCCCATAGGTTTGTAATTTTTTTTTAAAACAGCATTACAATTGACAAAATCTAAAAATTTATTAAGCGAATTTTAAGCAAAAAACGAATAAAATAAAATAACTTTTGGGTGTATCAGCCCCACAAATAAGTAAGTAATCTTCATTTTTTTGGTCTAAAACTTTTAATAGAGATAGAAAGTAGATTTTAAAATTTTACATGTAATTTCCCTGTTCCGTTTTCATCGTGAACCTAGGGTATAACAAAAGGCATAATAAATTTCGATCGTAGAAACTTGGGTGCAAATAAAAGATAATTAACGTAATTAGGTAAATGGAACAAACTCGTATGTATTCATTCATAAATCTGTGCTTGTTCGTGCAATTTACCAAATAGAAAGAGCCCATCTATTATGTGTGAGGTTCACCAATGCCGAAGCCGCAGTAAGACCAAATTAACAAGTTTACTATCGGAGTTCGGGCAATTAGTTAATGCATAATACGTGAGTATTTGTAATTGTAGTTTTAAGTTTCTTGCGGCTATAAAAAGTCTGCGCTAAGGCGATTTTACGAGAGCGAACTAAAGATATAAACCGACAAAGGAAAACAACCGCCGATACAAGTAGGGTAATTTATCATGTGGTACTTTATTGGCACGAATCCACAAAAGTTTAAAATTATAGAGTGCTCAATCCGTTAAATTACTGGACGGGGAGGTACACGTATGACGTTACATATTGATGTTTACGAGTGTTTTCTTATTGATTCATCACTCTAGCACATTGGATTGAAAATTAATTATTTATAAAAGAAAATATAAGACCTATAACATACGGAATTTTTGTCATAATAAACTTTTAGCTTATCTAATAAACTGTAGCTTATCATGAGGTAAGTTCTCTGTTTCAATATTGGCAATAAAAATAGAATTTCTGGCTTATTGATGATATAACTCAACCTTATATTGAGAAAGTTTGTGTATATGCCGACTGACCGCATATTTTTATTAGCGCAATAACAATCCATATGTAGAAGATCACAATGTATGTACATCCACATATATATTATTTTGCAGACTTTTTGCTATATACATTTCCAGTTACGGTTATTAATGTAAATGATGATTAATAACAAATAACAAAAACATGTTTAAACACAAAATTTATAAAAGCGTAGATTTTATTACTTTACATCAAAAATTACTCGCGTCGCTTAAACTAGCGAACAGGCTATCTAAAAACGGAATATGGAACACTGTTGACTAGGGAACTCCACAATAGCCAGCGGGAGAGCAGATCCTTACCAAATTAAAAATGACCGGTTGTTTTAAGTTGTCACAAGGTATTTTGGAAACAATAAAAATAAAAAATATTCTATATTCTGATTGTTGATCCTCTTCTGTTTTACTTATATTTACTAACCTTGTGTCATCGGCAAACATAACTGTCATATATCATTTGTTAAGATATTTGGTAAATCATTAATATACAGTCTGCTCACGGGAATATTCTACAATAGCTAACTTTTTTATTTAAAGAGATACAAAATTATTTAAATGGACAAAGTTTATGTACCTTGCAAGCGCATTTTGCGCAGTAAGTTATAAAACAAAAGAACATCGCGTTGCTAAGATACAAGCATAACGATTATTTTTTTAAATTGAACAATGTTTATTTTTATTTTTTTCAAGTTGCTCTGATTGCCTGCTATAATTAATTATAAGAAAATTTTTCTCTAGAATCGCTAGTTAAGGAACAATAATTTCTTGCATTCTGGGTGTTCACGAATTATTTTACAAGAGGTAACTTTTTTATTTAAAGAGATGAAGAGATGCTTGTTTAAATGGACAAAGTTTAAGTACCTTGCAATACGCATTTCGCGCAATAAATTATAAAACAAAAGAACATCGCGTTGCTAAGAAACAAGCATAAAGGCTAATTTTTTAAATTGAAGACCCTGTATATTTTTTTTAAGTTGCTCTGGTTGTCTTCTATAATTAATTATAAGACAATTTTTATCTAGGATCGCTAGTTAAGGAGTTAAAAAATAATATAATAAAAATATACAGGCTGTTTAATTAAAAAAATTAATCGTTATGCTTGTATCTGAGTAATGCGATGTTCGTTTGTTTTATAATTTATTGCGCGAAGTGCGCATTGCAAGGTACTTAAACTTTGTCCATTTAACCAAGTTTGTATCTCTTTAAATAAAAAAGTTATAATAAATTAAATAATTCGTAAAACACCTAGAATGCAAGAAATTATTTTTCCTTAACTAGCGATCCTAGAGAAAAATTGTTTTATAATTAATTATAGCAGGTAACCAGAAAAACTTAAAAATATACAGGGTGTTCAATTAAAAATTAGTCTTTATGCTTGTATCTTAGCAACGCGATGTTCTTTTGTTTTATAATTTAATGTGCGAAATGCGGCATTTTTTTTATAATTGTTATTGTAGCTAAAGTTAGAATCTTTGGAAATACGATCATATATAAGCACCTAGTAATAGTATATCATAGAAAGTAAATTCTAGTATTGGAAGAGTCATTTATGATGGGGCACAGTTTGTTATTTTTTTTTGGGGCCCCGGTTCGTAGTTATTGAAGTTCTTTTGTTTTTCGAAAAATCGTCAAAACTCCCTTGTTTTAAGTATTTTAACTGGTGGCTAGAATCTTGACTGCAGCAGAAGATATAAAAGAGAAACAGGCATTTCTTGCGAAGGTCACCACCAACATTAAAACATGGGTGGCCATTTTGAAAATTTATTATAATTAGTGTACTTCCCAAATTTAATCTTTTTTTGTTTCATTGTTCAATGGCAGAAAGCTACTTCGTTTTAAATATTTTTTGTTGTTTGTTAATCTGTAATTCATATTCGTTAACCTTCGTCTTTGATATGACGTTTCTGTAATCTCACATCAGACATAATATTCACAGATACGTAAATATGAAACATGAACCAATTACTGTTGTGGAAGCGATGAGTAAATTTGAGTGACTATTAAACGGAGAAACGAATGAATCAGTGATATTAATTAATATTAATCAGTCATATTAATTAATATCGTCGAGCTTGTATAGGAACGTACTGTGGCTATAAGCGGGCATTGATAAATTACATCTAAAATTAAGATGACTTGTATGACAGCGCCAATTTATGAATAAATTGCAAAGCTTAAATTAAGGTTTCCTGTTTTCCCATTTTCATTCATAAGCGTCGCATGTAAACAAAGTGGATTTTCAATTTTATTACACTTTACTACACAAATTTTAATTGGAGCGTCTAATTTATGATACTTTAACGATGTTGTTTACTAATAAAATTCGCATTAATTTACTATCGAATTTTGTGAACAACGTTCTGCTTATCTAGGTTTGCATTGAAACATGAAAACCGACAACTTTCCCATAATTAAAGGTGTAAATAATTGTAGTCTTTTACTATAAAACAACGAATCTTAATGTTAGTTTTTACTGTTTATTTTTCATGCGTTATTTCCCGATGAAACGCTAACACTGAAAATAAATATCTTTATAATACAAGTTTTATGCACGTCATTTGTAAAACCAATGACGATAAGTGTCAACGTTTAGGATATTAAATTTAGATAAATAATTAATTGTTCAAATGGCGCACACAATTTATACGTTTACGCTTATTTATTCAGTTGTCTTGCATTTTTTATATAACATATAACATTGCGCTATAAATAGATTTGGAGGAAAGATTTTCTGATGAATTAAGATTAATGAAGTACAAGAACCAACATTTTGCTAGTGAACATTGATTGCATTCTTCGTGTGTGTAAAAGTTTTGAATGTTCAAAATATGTTAATTAAGATGTGGTAATTCACAATGACTATAAAGGTACATATTGTAAGGTTATTTTCATAAAAACTTATTCTACGTACTTACGGTTGTATTAAAAAAAGGATATAAAATTATGTTTATTGAATCACATATAACCAAGGTTTAAATACAATAATCATTGTTAACATAGTTATAAGTTTTGTATATATTGTCAATTAGTTCAATGTAAGTTTTCAATTGTATATTGTAGGTATTCCGAACCATTCAAATGTCCTGAAACGGAAAATGTGTAAAATTAATAAGTAAGTGGATCTCACCTACTTTGTAATCCACTTAATAAACGAAATGCATTGTTAAAAACGATGAATTCCGAATATCATAGTAGCCCGGATTTTTAAAATAACGCCATGATTTTGGAAAAATAAAATTTGTTGTGAACATAACGTCCTTGTTGAGGCGAAAGCTCCGCACATAACGTGTTGGAAATTTTTCTTCGAATCAATTTTCATGTGATAAATGTTTATAAACTTAATTAAAACTATTAAATATTGATAATGAACAAAGTGAGCACGTGTTGAACTCCATTGACCGTACCGAAGGACAGAAAATCGTCAAATCGCCGGAGCCGGAGGTTTAAATTAATGTAAAAATTGTATTTAGTTAAATTTGCACTGAATTAACGTCAAGTTTGTGGTCACCTTGATTGACCTTGTTAATTGTGTTGCGCAATTGAGAAATTCACGTGAGCACGTGATTACCGAACGTAGCGTGTCGATAGGTGCATGTGTAGTTGTAAAAATTGTAAATATTTTCACGTTGAAGAATAGTTTTTTGTATTTGTCGATGTTTTTAATTACGTTAGTAAATTGTTTCTTTTAAATTTTATTTTATTTAAATCTTGGTTATTTTGGTAAGAAAGTGTCACTTATATTTAAAAAGTAGTTGGCGCCCTTAAAAAAATTATACATCTTATGTCAAAATTTAAAATAAAAGAGCGGCAATTTTAAATTCCTAATAACCCCCGAAAAACCCTGATGGGCTAGCAGGTGAGTTTACGATGAGTTTATTTGTGGTTATAAAATTCAATTCAAATAATAATAATAAAAAAACAATAATAAATTAAGTATTACATCACAATATGAAAAGTCAAAATTTTTGAACGAATTTATTTAAAAAATCTATAAAATAAAAAGGTACATTCACAAAAAATAATACCAAACTGGTTTAATTCGAATTTGAACTTCCCCATTTGTACATAATTACATTATTTAAAATATTTTAGCGTATTTTATTTAAACATATTACTTTTATGTTAATTAATTTAACGAAATAATGAAAACATTTCTCGGAATATTAAACCAAAAACTGTGACATAGCAGAACATAAGTAACACAGAATTTCATCGTCAGTAACATGCATACTCCGTATTTCCGTAATCAATATTCACAAACCACAAAATGTAAATTAATCCAACAGATTAACTTAATTATCTAGTAGTGCGTCTAATCGCTCGTATATCTCTTAATACAAACATCATAAATATGCCGGTGTGCGTATGCATAATTATAAGGGGGAATAATTGCACAACTATCATTTAATTCGAGTTTTATTTTGCCGTACGCGGATATACGTTATTAAATCCTACTTATGGCTATATTTTGAGAATATTATTAATATATTTTCGAAATAAATAAATGACACACAAGATAATTTACAATTACAACGTACGAAACGCAGAGCAGATGACTTCGTTTTGTTTTCGTCTTGAATGAATACTGTTTACTTAAGACGCTACAATTATTATTAATGGTTAAAAGTTTAAAAAAAAAATTATGTTGCGTGTCTCACGGTTCCATTAATATCTTTATCAGTATATATTTTTTTTATATTAAATAGTACACAAACATAAATATTTTATTTATTTAATAGCTCAGCAGGCCTTGGGCATGGTTTTATATTTATTTTCACCATGTTCATATCAATTTACTGGGTATCTTCCTTTAAAGCATGATACATATTGCGGTGTTATTCCGTGCACAAACTTAATTAAACTTAACATATACTCAAAAACTACACTAAGTAAAGTTGTCTCCCGACTCAGTTCGGTCTATAAGTTTTATATCGGAATGTAGACATATAGGTGTGCAGTTTCTTCGTAGTTGTCCATGTGTTGAATTGGATAAACAACTACACGATAAACTGCAAGTCCTGGAACATACTGTGAAGCTGAAAGGATGTTTCATATCTGGACTGCAGTTGCGGTATTCCTGGGTTACAAACAGCACCACGGATATCTTTCAGTCACGTCAGCCCGCGGATGATATTTGATTTCAATGTTTAAACTGAAATAAGTTTTTTTTTGTATTCATGTAAATAAGTTTGTTAGGTTAAGTAAAGTGATTTTAATTTCTTTGGTAAATTTTCATTTTTGGGGAATTTGTAGTTCCTAAGTTTTTAAAATATATTTTGTCGACGCGTGGGAATTTTGAAGTGCCATTTCCCATGCGCGGTTTTTTGTTTTATAAATTTTTACTATAAAAGACAAGAAAATTTAGTAAAAGGGGATTAGAGAGCGACTCTTCAATTGGACTTCTCTTATCAATAACTAGTTGTTAGATTTTGTTAATTTGTATTATTAATTAAAAGTTTAGTGATTTCTTATTTATTAAGGTAATTAAGTTTTCATTTAAATATGACACGTGAGTAAAATGAATATCCTTTAATTAATTAAAATAATTAATTAGCATTTACACGTAATACGTGGACAGCGTGATTTATTTAATTTTTTAACGTATTAAAATTTCATTTAAATGTGACACGTGAGTAACGTGAATTTTCTTTATTAATTATGATAATTAATTAGCATTTATATGTAACACGTGGACAACGTGACTTCTTATTAAGGTAATTAAGTTTTCGTTTAAATGTGACACGCGAGTAAAGTGAATATCCTTTTGTTAATTGAAATAATTAATTAGCATTTACATGTAACACATTTACATGGACAACGTGATTTATTTAATTTTTTAACGTACTAAAATTTCATTTAAACATGACACGTGAGTAACGTGAATTTTCTTTATTAATTAAGGTAATTGATTAGCATTTATATGTAACACGTGGACAACGTGATTTTTTATTTAAAATAAATTTGTTCTTTACAGATGCAAAACCCAAAAACAGATACGCATATTTCGACACCTAAATTTACGTTATTTGACATGTAAAATTTGTATCTGTTGATAAGGTAGGGAGGTGTACCAGGTCTACAAATATGAAACCGCCCTTTATGTTTGAATAGTTAAAACAGCAAATTTATGTACTGTAAACCGTACCAACAGTCTCAATTGTTCATTCTGTCGTTTGTCAACAATCATTCCAAGTTTTATACATCAACGCATTTTTTTACTGAACTGAAAATGTCGAATTTTGTGCCTACAAACTACGATTTGCGGACTTCATTGCTTTTCTGTTACCAATTGAAGAAAACTGCTGCGGAATCTCATCGAATGCTTGTAGAAGCTTACGGCGGGCATGCTCTTGGTGAAACACAGTGCAAACAGTGGTTTTGAAAGTTCCGAAGTGGTGATTTTGACATGAAGGTCATGCTCTGTTTTTCTGGGATCAGCGTGGTGTCATCTGGTATGACCTTCTACTACCAGGTGAAACAGTTAACGGTGTACGCTACCGACAACAATTTGTCGATCTGAACCGTGCTATAAAACGCCCAGAATATCAAGCCAAACAACACAAAGTGATTTTCCTTGATCACAATGCACCACCACACTGAACAAGAGACCAAGGAATTAGTCGAGTCATATGGCTGGGAACCGCTGGCTCATGCGGCATACTCACCAGACCTGGCGCCATCGGATTATCACATGTTTGCATCGATGGGGCACGCACTTACAGAAAAACGCTTGGATTCCTACGAAAATGCGAAAAAATGGATCGACGACTTGTTTGCCGAAAAAAACGAACAATTTTTCTGGCGTGGTATCCATAAATTGCCCGAGTGATGGGAAAAATGTGTAGCTAGCGATGGCGATTACTTTGAAGAATAAATTTGTAACCATGTTTTTACAATAAACGTGTTTTTGTGCAAAAAAAGGCAGTTTCATATTTGTAGACCTAGGTATTTACGTGTTAGTCCGTCCGTCCGTAAATGTACAGTGAGGACAAAAAGTAAGGAATATTTAAAATAAAAACGAACTCAACCTGTTTTTTAAAAAACGCTGAAACAGGTCGATTTTTGATTTCAAAAATACACGTTAATATGTGCGATTCATCTTCCGACTTTTATTTGTTTTGTAGTTATGACGTCATCACAAAAAAAATAAATGACAACATAGATTTTTTTTGTGGAATCCGATAGTGATTTTTCTACCCTTTCTGACCATGTAAAAAAATCATAAGGTTGCATAAGAAAAATTCTGAGAAAAATCGAGCTGAAAATTTAATGTTGGGTGGCATTAAAGTATGAAATATTTTTAAAAAAAGCGAACTCAACCAGTTCTTTAAAAAACGCTGAAACAGGTCGATATTATTTTTTAAAAATACACATTAATACGTGCGATTCGCCTGCCGACTTTGATTTGTTTTGTAGTTATGACGTCATCACAAAAAATTTAAATGACAACATACATTGTTTTAGTGGAATCCGATAGTGATTTTTCTACCCTTTACGACCGTGCAAAAAAATCATAAGGTTGCATAAAAAAAATTCTGAGGAAAATCGAGCTGAACATTATTATTACTATTATTATCATGGTATCTTGATTATTCAATACGCTACAAAGGTTTTATGATAAAAACGGAATGCACTTCAACAAGAAAGTTACGTACCGTTCATGGTCTGAATTATTTGTTTTCTAGGATAATATCAACGTTAAATTTTCAACCTTGTGATTTTTTTGCACGGTCATAAAGGGTAGAAAAATCACTATCGGATTCCACAAAAAAAAAT
>JAFFZR010022626.1:0-10664 GCA_018397195.1 Lethrus apterus | reverse complement strand
TTTTAGGGTTGACACCCCTGCGGCTAGGGGGTTGAAGATATGGCGATCATTTCTTCGCCAAAAGTTGTCCCCCATCGATCTAAAGTTTACGTGTTTCAGCGATTTTAAGAAAAAAAATTAGTTTCTTAGATATTGAGGGTGTTTCGTTTTCCCGGGGACAGCCTGTATATTAGAATTACTCAGAGAATTTAAAAATGTGATAATATATAGGCTGTTCCATTTAAAATTTTAAAGTTGTTCGTGGTTGCGCACAAACGAAACACTCCGTATAACTGAAAATAATTTTAAGTGTTGGAGACGTGGAATGCAAAAAACTTTTGTCATAAAATATTTTTTGTATTTTGCATAACAACGGAGATATCGAAGAATACCGCACTAATGTGACAGCCTGTATATATATACACTCCTCTCTCATTCAAAAGAATTTTGAAAATTTTTTGAAAATTTAAAATGCAGATAGGGCCGTCGTTTTTGCGGATTTGGGTTTGAGTTAAGGTCAGCGATCATTTGTTGAAATAGTGGGACATATTTCAGAAAGGCTCGGTATATATACAGAATCTTACAAAAAAGAGGGAACAATTAACAACTTTATTATATTGAGTTTTACAAAAAAACGATGAAATAGTTTTTTGTTTAAGAACATGTGCGCTATTTGGCGGCACCTTCAATTGGAAACGGACACAACTTTTGTTATTTAAATGACTTTCATTTTTTTGGCATTTTTTTGATTCTTACAATTTTTACTTTCTACACCTACCAAATTGTGAATTAGATACACTTACCCGATGAATTACTAGTTGATTTTCCCATTACACATGCCATGTATAATGATGATAGAACCACTTCCCTCAAAGTAAGGTAATCCTCAAAGTAAGCAGCTAATAAATCCCCAGTACCGATTCCTACCATAAACTCAGGAGTAACGCCAAGCGATTTCAAAATATCTGCCAATGAAATCTGCACAGCGATTGTTCGCAAAACGTCATAAAAAACATCTTGATGCGAATGCGTGTCAATTTTCCACAAGTCGATGTCGGTAACGGAAGATAGCACTTTTTGTATCCTGCAAGATTTCTGTTATGTTGGGAATGTGACCGTTAAACGCCTTACTTTTGCATGGAGGAGGCAAACAACGGTATTGAAGATAATTGGTTGGTGACTTCTTGCCATTTACCATCGACGCCAGAGAATATAAAACAAATTCTTTTGTTGTTCTTGTAGATCGACGTTGTTTGTCGCTCAATTTCACCGTTTTTGTCAATCAATGAGTATCCACGATAGAAATGGCAAGGTGTCTCTTTCCTTAAATTTTCCAAAATATAAAATTAATTATTTTGAATCGAATTTGGTTCAAGTTATTGCACGTGCATGAATTTTGGATCTCTTGGGAAAACGTAATCAGTAAATTAAAATCATTCATAGACATAAAGTTTACCTAAAAATAGTGTGAAGCAATTTAATGTAATCGGTGTCCAACGCACGTTCACTGACGTCATCCAAAATCGTCTCAACGGCTTCCCGCGTTCGTCCGGATACACAAACCAACCGAGGCAAGTTGTCTTTTGGTTTTCCATCGTTGATTTTCACTTTACTATTCCAACGTAACAAGACATGGGCATTCGCACCGCCGAATCCGTAACTATTCACTCCGATCAAACTATCAACTCCCGGCATGGGTGTTTTTTGGTCTACAACTTTGATTTTCCCATTCTGTAATGCCGGGACTCCTTCTCTGTTCGTCTTAAAATGTATATTTGGCGGTATAAATCCAGCTTCCATTGCAATCAACACCTAAATTATCAAATATGTAATAAATGCATTTAATTACTTCTATGTACCTTTATTATAGAACACAAACCCGAAGCTCCTTCATTGTGTCCCATGTTGGATTTGACGGAACCTATATACAGAGGTGTGTCTCGCCCTTTACAATATACTTCATCTAAAGTCTTTAATTCTGCAACGTCACCCGCTTTGGTACCTAATTTAGATTTGATAATATGCAATTTCAACAAAAAATTAAATTTATTAATAGGAAAATGTGTGTTCCTATTTACCAGTTCCGTGAGCTTCGACGTAACCTACAGTACTCGGATCGACGCCACATTCCTCGTAAACGTTCCTCAACAACGCTGTCTGCATTTCCGTCGATGGAAAACTGATGCCGTTAACTTTGTACCCGTCGCAGTTGCATTTCGCATGAACGACCTGAAACTAAATGCTGAACGACAGCTTTAAATATGTAAGCTAGTTACCTGAGCGTAAATTCTTCGTGCGTATTTTGATTTTTCCAAAAGAACAATGCAGATAGCCTCGGATCTTGCGTATCCGCTTGCGTCGTTGTCGAAAGGCTTGCAATAACCCTCTGGATTGAGAATTCCCATCCTATTGAGGAGACATTGGGGAAAATACAACAAATCTAAATTATACATGAAAATTTAGCAAATATTTTGATGATTTTAAATCACATGTAACTATAAAGAACTTTTTTTTAACTTGTACTTACAGGGGAAGAGAAAGGGAATTAGAGGAAGGTAGCAGAAAAGAAGATGCAGCAACTGAAATTAATCAAGAAGGTTAAAGAAAATACAGAAAGAAGTAAGAAATTTAATTCGGGAACGGATTGATTGGAAAAACAATTTGGTACAAGAAATGTGGAGAGAATGAAATCATCAGGGACATAAAGCTAGTAAAATCAAATAGTAAACCGACTAATAGGAACAATGTTTTATTTCCTATCTATGTATCTCCATAGTCCACGAAATATGAATATATAAATATATACAGGTGTCCCAGATAGTGTGCTCCCTGTTAGAATCTCGTAAATGGTCAGAGAGTTGGTTAATGAGAAAAAATGAGCCCAAAATCATAGCCTTAAAAAACAGAAACGTTCAAAAAATGATCGGTAAACACGCAAAAAAATTGGAATTTTAAATTTTCGGTTGTAGCTCATTTCGATGAAAAGAAATAAAAGGATACGTAACTTGCTTGTAAATAAATTTGACAGATACTTCTTTTCGTTTTTTTTTTTTTTTTTAATTCATTGCCGCCTCTGGTGCATAGCCTATACATGCATAAGAGTACCAAAAATTTACCTTTAACTTTGTTATTTCTACAAATAAACCCAAAGTGTATAGTGTTATTCTACGGGCTGTCCCCGAAAGTTCTGTACAAAATAATAACACATATTCCTGAGGCCAAAATAGAACGAAAGTTTTCTCGAAAAAACGATTTCTTTTCAGGACATTTGCATCTCTCTAGCGGCTAAACGAAGCAACTTTGAATAGAGAGTTGGGTTAAATCGTCCTATTTTGGCCTCAGGAATATGTGTTATTATTTTGTACAGACCTTTCGGGGATATATTTATATATTTAAAACACTAAGCCAGATTTTTCAACAAGTTCGTGGGAGAGTTGTACTGCACTAATTTACATGATTTTTAAAATTTTTTAAATGATCCTCTGGTTACCGAGACCTTTCAACACTATTTTTTTATTGCTTTATTGCACATTTTTTTCTATAAAACAACGTTTTTCTTCAATACAAATTTCTGACGATACGATATTAATATACAGTGTGGTGATAAAGTTTGGAACAAAATTCATAAAAGTTAATTTTTTTGGAATGACGTCATTTGTTTTTGCACAATGACGTCATCATATATTTTTTTTAATGACAACCCCACTTTTTTCTTCTGTTTTTAATAAACCTTCTTACTACTTAAACGGTGATGTAAAAAAATTGGTACCTTACATAACATTTTTTTTGAATAAATGACATTTAAATTTTTTCTTTTAAACAAAAGTTTTAATTTTTTGCAGAAAAAAAGGTTATTTTTTCAGAAAAGTTCTTATGTAAAGAATTAATTCGGTAATCACCACTTAAACACCAAGGAGGTCTATCAAAAGCAAAAGAAAAAAATAAGAGGTGTCGTTTAAAAAAATCGATAATGACGTCATTGCACCTTAAAGCTTCACTCTTCGTCTTAGATACATAAATTACTAATTTAATCACTAATTCACCGATCTATATTATGTGCAGAAATTTCAATGCCATATCTGGTGAATGTGATATCTGTCACAGTAGTTTAACAGATATACTTAAGGCAGCCACAATTCATTTTGGAAGTCACACTGGTGCTCCTTAATAAAGCTGATTTAGCTGATAAAGGAAAAGGAACTCTCATTAATTTATTTTATTAGTTATTTTTACTCTGTAATTGGATACGTATCTGTTGAGTAAATAAATATTATTATTATTATTATTATTATTATCTTGCCAGCTTCTCTTTTTTTCATTCCCCTCTTTACAATCTCCTCCAACTTTGCCACCTTCCTTCACGTGTCCACTACTAACCTTTCCTGCCCCGTCTTATTCAGTGCCGTTTGTTTTGTAATTTTGTGCTATTAGTTTAGCAAAGAGAACACAATATTGTTAAAATCGAATTAGTGAGTAGACTTAATATTTTTATTAGCTGTTTTAGATAAAGACATGATATTGAGTTACAGAATACGTATGATTATCTACCGATAGGTAGATGGGTCACAGAAATGCTTGACGTAGGTCACTCTATGGCAGTAGTTCTAGCTCCAGAAATAGATGTTTCGCGTTCAATAATTTTTCGTATTAAAAAGAAATGGGAAAACGAATACAGTTGAACGCCAATTCGTCAGCGGTTTGAGTCGTTGCACTACGGCAGAAGAGGATAAACCATATCAGAAATCATCCCTTTCACTCTTCAAGAGCGGCTGTTCAAGAGACTAATTTTTCTGGGTCAAGTAGAACAGCGAGAAGATTATGGAAAATTGGTTTGTTCAATTCCGCAGCTGCGAACAAAATACTGTTGTCTGACATAAATAAGGAACGTCGACTAGAGTTCGCAGAAAGGTAATAAAATTGGAAGTGGAAGAATTAATTGATTTTCTCACGATTTATGGAGGAAACTTCTTCCAACAAGAATTACTTTTATAACCGTTTCAAGGTACTAACATGTACATATATTTTTAGGACAACTGCTCGTATTGCAAAAAACTAGCTATTAAAAATTCTGTATATGGTGATGACTTGGCAACCTCAACCCCCCGACCTAAATATTATAGAAAGTGTTTGGTCTTTAGTTGCGTGTAACATTAACGAACTACCAAAGCAACCAAGAACAAGAGACAATCTGCAAAGTGCTCTGGAGGAAACCTGGTAAAATATAACTGTGGATTTTATACAACAAAAATTCTATGAATCCATTCCAGAACGGCTGCAAGATGTTATAACTGCAAATGGGGCTTATACACGATTTTAGAATCAGTGAAAAATTGTCTTATTTTCCATACTTTAGTTTTATTTTCTCATTCTTCCTTATTTTGTTTTTGTGTAGTTGTAAGAATGTGTAAATGTTAATGCCAATAAAGAGGAACTGATGCCACACACCTTAGAAGAACAACAACAGACCCTAATATTGCTTTATATAGTACGTCAATAAAACTTGATACAGGACAAAACATAAATATTATTTCTGCATATCAACATAGAGAAAGAATTGTTTTGAAATATTCTAGGAAAAAAAGATGGGGATTTCCTTTATATAGCCTCTGAATTAATAAATGTATCGTAGTATCTTTTTACATTCCACTCCTTCCAAAATAATCGATTCAGTCAGTCTTCTGACTCCACAACCCTTGTTAAAAAAGCTTAACAGTTGTAAGTAGGTAGACTGTAAATACAGTGTCAACTTGCCCCTGTGTTTGTAATTGCATTTACTCTGGATGTGTAAGTGTAAATTATAAATATGACAAGAGCATAAACAAAATTGTAATCAAAATTTATTTTAATCTACAAATCAAACGTATACAATTTTACACTTTTTAATGAAAAAAAAAAACTCAAGAAAAAAGAAATATACTTGAAAAACGAAATAAATGTACATTTTACAATGTTATGGCTATTGTATATTTTTATCTTATATACTAAAGTAGAAAACTAAAATAAAAAGTTGTCAATTATTAAAACTTAATACATCAACTAATCTGAAAACTATTTTACTGTTTGTTTAAAACGTTCTAACCTTTGCTGTGCTTTGTTGGATTGTGGAGCTCCATTTGTGTTAGTCAAAATGCCAAATCTTTCTTTACGTTTTTGTAATTTTTCTTGTGTGTCCAATTTAGACATAACTGACGAAACTGATGAACCAAATCTTTCTGCTCGTTGTTTAAGAACATCAACATTTGCACTACCCTATAATATATAAATTAATATATATATATATATATATATATATACCTAATTGGTTAAGCCAATGTGCAACACTCACTGAAATTGTAATATTTGCATGTGCACCAAAACGTTCAGCCCTTGCAGCTTTCTTTGCATCAACAGTTAACGGAACACCAAATTTCTTTGCTCTCATTTCCAACCTCTGCAATACAAAAATACATTATAAGTTCTAGCATTTTAAACAAGCATAAATTACCTCTTTTGCACTTAATTCTGACAACTTAACAACTTTTTTAGCTTCCACTTTTATATGAGAATCATCATTTGAACCATTTAATGCAGTTTCAGATGTAGGCGACGTAGGCGTCCTATTTAAAACAACTTTTTTTGCATGTTTAATCTGTTCACCTTGTGATTCGGAAGGTTTACGTTTCAACGGTTTTTCAGTTGTATGAATGTCAATTGTTGAATCCAAATCTGTAATTCCAGACTCAGATCCGTCTAAATGCTCATCGTCATCATCCTACCGAACAATAATAACATTAATAAAAAAAATTTTTTTTAAATTAATAAAATACATTTAATAAATCTTCCTCGAGATCATCGACTGATTCAACACCAACTGGATCATCCAGTTTTGTTTTCATTGCGTGTAGTAAACGTTCCACTAATTCGTTTTTATTTCCAACCGAAGTTAAACCTCTCGCTTTCAACTCTCGCCTTAGATCAGATACCTAAAAAGTTAAGACACACATAACCTTAAACCCCTGAACACTCACGTCAACTACAATTTATTTAAGAAATAAAACATTTTCATTTTTTTAATGGTTCAAACTACATTTACTTGCCTTCATTTTGCTAATATCCATAATTTCAACCTCAATACTATTCTTATCCATTATGTTTACATCTACAGTTTACGTTAAATAGAAAGAACTAAAAGTCCCTAAAAGGTATTTTACGTTTAATCGAATAGCACAATTAAAAAAAAAATCATATACCGTTGTGTTGCAATTATAATTGTACAAAACTTGTGAAACGACTAAAATTATTATTAATTTGATATTAGATTGTCGTTCCTGTTTGTTTTAGTAACATTTTATATGGTTGGCTATATTCAGTTGATCCATTCATGTTTGTAAAAGTGTTTTGTAGTATGTTGTATATATTATTTTTCCAATATATATTTACGTATATAAGTTAACATTCAATATGTTAAACGATACCGGTAAAATAGTTATGGATAACATATGTAGATCTTGTATGTGTGAAAGCTCAAACATGAAAAATTTGTTTGAGAATAAAGGTTTACTTCCAGAAACATTGCAAACAGCAGATATGCTAATGGCTTGTGCCTCTATACATGTACGTTGATATAACTTAAAACAACTAAAACTATATATTTAATTTTAGATAAAAACTGGTGATGGCTTACCACCTGTAATATGTTCGGAATGTAATGTAAAACTGTCACTGGCATACGAATTCAAGCAACAATGTGAAAAAAGTGATCGGACTTTACGAGAATTATCCGGGCAGTATAAACAAGAAGATATAGAAGTAAAACCGGACTTAAATCTTCAAGAATATTATGCTAATGATAATTATTCAGATTCGGATAATACTACAGAGGATGTTAAAAAAGAGAAAGACAATTATAATTGTGCGTTATGTTTGAAAATATTACGCTCGAGAAATGGTTATAAACTCCATATGCAAAAACATTCAAATGATAAATTATATTCTTGTCACATTTGTAAACAAAAATTTTCAAGATCTGGCTTACTCAAGCATTTACAAGAAAGTCATAAAACTGATGCAGAAACGAAACATCTATGTGTCGAATGTGGAGCATCGTTTAATAAAGCATACAACTTCAATAAACATTTAAAAACACATAAAACGTCGGTTACTGATGTTAAAATTGAACTTCAGCTGGTAGAAGACGTTCAAGATGATGATAAAGAGGATGAAAATTATGATGATAATTTAACACTGTCTCAAGATGATGCAGCAGAAAGTAGTGAGGAAAAGAAAAGAAAATATAGTTGTAAATATTGTGCAAAAGTGTTGACAACATTTGTTGGATTAAAAATACATTTACGACGACATACTGGAAAAGATTTACATCAATGTACGGTAAGATTCCTTCTTTTTTAAGATAAATAGTATAAATGCGTACCTTTATTTTTTTACTCTTGAAAACTTAAGTAACTTCAAAAATAATTTGACGGCGCAATATTACAACTAAAGGAACATTAATTATGTATATGTACATGCATTGTACATATTTTTCAAAATATCAAACATTTTAACAAATTGACAATAATTTTAATTGTATGTACTAACTATGTAGTTTTAACTTAACTTTTACTTATAAATGTGTCACCTGGCAAAGAATATATGAATTTTAGCAAGTATTATAAAATGTTAAGCAATTGAATGCAACAACAAAATATTAATGTGTTTTTTTTTTAATTTTTATTTTGTAACTTACTTTTTATTATTTATTGTTATTTAATAACAAAGTTATCTTACAAAATTACGACAATTCAACTTTTGCTTTCGAGGTTTCGACCTTCAGTACGAGATCATTATGGTGTCAGTATGTAAATGTATGTATGAATGTTTTATATAATAATAATAATAGCAGTAACATATAAGAGAGTTACAACTAAATAATATGTATACTGTAAATATTAAGCAGAATTTTAATATGTAATTAAGCAAGTAGTTTAAAAGTACAGTAGGTAAATGGAAGAAAATATTGTTTGGAAGCTGCAAGTCAATTTGAGTACATAATTACATAATTACAAATCAAAATGAAGAACATCACGAAATTGTTGCTGGGGCAATGAAGGAAATGCTAAAATCTAAATCCATATCCAAAGCTGCCAAACTCCGAATCTACACAATGGAAGTCTGGCCAATGGTACTATACTGCTCTGAGCAGTGGGTGTTAAATAAACAAGAGGCTAAAAATTTAGAAGCATAGGAAAGGAAGATGCTACGTGGAATATACGGAAGGCGGGGAATTGGAGGATGAACAAACAAATAACAGGCTTATTCAGCAAACCAATTGTAACGCAGGTCGTTAGAGCTCAAAGAATGAGATGACTAGCATGTGCTGTGAATGAACCCAAACAGAATTCCTAGGAGAGTGCTTAAGTAGGAGAGGGAGGTAAGAAGAAGAGGGGGCGTCCAAAGAAATGTTTGTATGTAGTGAAGAGTGATTTGGAGAATGCCATATTCATGAAATGGAAGGAAAACACATTAGCAACTAATTGTCGTGACGCTACAACAACTAAATGAAGGTGTTTAAAAAAGAATTTTGTTTGCCAAGTTGTAGCTAAGACTGTCCCATTTAATAATATATGGTTTGTTGTTGTTTAAATCACAATTGAAGCCGCTATAGTCTTGGGCCCGTTTTGTAGAACTGACTATATATATACAGGTGTCCAAGAACGTTTACAACAGCCGATATCTTAGAGTCTGATTTATTTCAAATTCAAGATATCTGATTGAGCCTTAGGGAAGATCATTTCTGTAATATTAAACCTTCATTCCCAATTTCCGCTTCTCAGCAACAAATATTGAATTACGAAATTTAAATGGAACACCTGTATATTGTTTCATTATACGAAAATACACATTAAAACAAGTTCAATAGTACAATTTTGACAACATTTGGATTAAAAAAGCAGATGCCGACACATAAATATTCGAAAAGACACCTATAATACTCGATAAAATTCATATATTCTTTGCCAGGTGACACATTAATAATCATTTATGCATTTTGACAGAAATTGATCATTGCCATTGCCGTATGTATATGATATAACTAAACTATAAACTAGAGCTATGGACTATCACGATATGGAATTGTACAAATTATACAACTATTTAAATTTGCTCCACTCTTTGTACTATTGAATTTGTTTTAATGTGTGTTTTCGAATAATGAAACAATATACAGGCTGTTCCATTTAAATTTCGTAATTCAATATTTGTTGCTGAGAAGTGGAAATTAGGAATGAACGTCCCTAAAGCTCAAACATATATCCTGAATTTGAAATAAATCAGACTTGCCGTCTCTGAGATATCGGCTGTTGTAAACGTCCTGGGATACCTGTATATACAGTGTGTCCCAGATCGAGTGGGATTGCATGGGTAACTTTCTTATTATTGAAGATGGAGATTTGGTTAAATGGGCAATGTTTTGCAGTTTTATATGCTGATTAAAAATCTGTTTGAAAAAGTTCAAAATGTCGAACCCGTCAGAAATTATTTTAAAAAAAAAATAAAAACTGTCATTTTTTGTATGTTAAATATCTTCGTAAGTATAAGAGATACGAAAAAAAGTTTCATATGAAAGTCACTGTATTCGATGAGACCAATTTAAAATTGGTGTCGAACAAAAATTCAAGATGGCTGCTTTTGTGGTACTCGTATCA
>JAFFZR010022625.1:0-10716 GCA_018397195.1 Lethrus apterus | reverse complement strand
TTGATAAAAAGTTAAATTTTACATAGAATACTCTTCTAATAGTACAACCGTAAGATGAAAGGCCAAATTTTAATATAAAATAAGTAAATGAGTATCAAAGCAAGCAGTTTGAAAATGCGACTCGCAATTGTTAATCAGCAGAAAAAACTACACATTTTTGATGTGTTGTTCAACATCGTAGCTTATCTACTAACGAAGTTATCGCATGTGCGGTGACCTGTATTAATATCGTCGTAGCTCTTTTGTTTTTCATTTCTAGTGGTATAAGAAGATTTTGTGCAAAATTTCTACCGACTGCTACATAAATATACAGGCATTTAAAAAATTTTTGTTTTTTTCAATATCTCGAAAACGCGAAATTCAATTGTTTTTAAAATTTTACCATCGCAATCGGAAGAAAAAAAAACGCTACTACTTTGGTAATTTAACCAACGTCGTATCTTTAGTAGTAACGAAGTTGGAAATAGTGCCGACTTCAATTTGAACACCTGTATACCTGGATATGTATCGGGCTTGTCTTATTTAATTTGACAATAACTGTACATGTTTTGTTTTAAAGACGCACGACACATGAATTTGAACGTGATCCTTTTACACGGATATATTATGAATTTCATTCTGTCTTGATTCACTAACAAGGATAAAAGGACGACCCTGGATAATTTCAATTTATTAAGGAAGAAGCGTTCTAATCTTGTTTGTGGAAACACCGTCTGAAAGTACTGCTCGTCTTGAGTTTCAAATATATATTTATTATGTATTCTACGTCTAATTATAGTTAACATATTTAGTTTCAAGCCGGCTTACATCAAAAGCATCAAAGGCAATTTTGGTACTTAAAACTATGGCAGCGATATCGCTAATACAATGAAATTATTCCAGAATATAGCTTAAAGTTCAAAAGGTCACCTAAGCTTTAAATTGATATTTTGTATGTTTTAACAAAATCATAAGACTAGTCCATTATTTGGATTAATTTACAGGTTTTCCAACAGGTTTACAAGCAACGTGACTCTAAAATTTAATATACAGGTGGGATTAAAGTATGGAATATTTAAAAAAAAGCGAACTTAAATGGGTTAAAAAAAAAAAAAACGCTGAAACAGGTCGATTTTATTTTTTAAAAATTCACATTAATATGTGCGATTCACCTTTCAACTTTCATTTGTTTTGTAGTTATGACGTCATCACAAAAAAATTTAAATAAATTTTTCAGAATTTTTTTAGTGCAACGTTATGATTTTTTTGCACTGTCATAAAGGTTAGAAAAATCACTATCGGATTCCACTAAAAAAAAGGATGTCGTCATTTCAATTTTTTGTGATGACGTCATAACTACAAAAGAAATGAAAGTCGGAAGGTGAGTCGCACATATTAATGTGTATTTTTAAAAAACAAAATTGACCTGTTTCAGCATTTTTTAAAAAGCCGGCTGACACTTTTTTTTTTAAATATTCCATACTTTAATCCCACCCTGTATAACTAAAGGCAAATATTATCCATTGTATGCTTAAACAAGTAATATAAGGTCCTTAAGTCCTCGACGAAGTAATCATATGGCTTTTGCATTTTAAAAAATTATTAAAATATTTAGGTAATTAAAATAATGAAACAAAAAATGTTTAACATAAAAATTCTTTTTATATATTAGATCCAGTCGTTTTCCTCATGAGTAAATGTGCGTTATGCAATTACTAAACCGCACATCAAAGCTATTCGCTCATTTTCCCATTAAAATTACGTTGGCACTGTTGGCAGCATTTATAAATTGTACATAACGTACCTTTTCCAAGAACTCAACGGACGGTCTTGTGGACGGTGATCTATCATTGGGAATGGTGTGTGGAATCGCTGTGCTACGTGTTGCTGAGGATCCAACTGCAACAACGAAAATAATTCCTTAGAAATATGTACGATAAATGTTCAAAAATGTAATACATATTACATTTAACAGTCGCTCGCACATTTTAATTAAAAAATTTTATTTTAAAAAAGAAAAAATAAACAACAAAGAAAGTAATTTAAAGAGTTCGCTACAAAAGATCTCCGTTGTGTTTTAAACTTCTTATTTATTTCAATTTTAAATAATCAACCTTTCATCGTTTAGTCGATTTGTTCCCTATTTAAAATTTTTAACTTGCATAACATGTTTTTTTTTTTTTTTTCTAAAGTAGAACATTTAAATAAATGTTTCTACAAATAAACAACAAAATGATAATCGTTTTTTTATAAAACCGAGCCTCGAGAAATAGTCAAAAAAGAGTACATTTGAAAAGGTAATTGAACTACCTTTAAAATGAGGTGTCAATCAAACCCCCTTCTCATTTAAAATTTTAGTGGTCATTTACACCTACGATAGACGGTTCACTTAATTTAATAGAAAACCGACTTAAAAAATGCCCCCCTTGAAAATAAAATTGCATTTTTGCATATTTCCATGTTTTGTAGAGGAACTGAAATATTGAGGGTGGCACGTTTTCAAATTGACACCGAGTACATATAAATTTTAAATCGAAAGTTCATATCAAGAGATCGAGTTGGCTTTTCAATGTTAAAAAGACCATCTTACCTTTGCGCAATGTGTAAACACATTTTATTAGACGACGTGTCAGTCCAGAGCCGTACCCTGCCGCCAGAGTCCTTTCATCTGAAATCCACCAATTAAACATTAGTTGTTTCTTTTTTTTTTTATTTCTAACAAGCAGCAGGGCAGGCAACTAAACTATTGTTTATTACATATTATGAATTATGTTATTTAAGAAACTGAAGCTATTTGGAGTTCACATTCCGAATTTACTAAATGGAAAAATTAAATTAAAAAATAATTAAACTAATAAATGAACTAAGTTATTAACTGTTATTAACCGCAATTGACGATTTTAATTTATTTACGCTATATAATGTAACTGAATGTACAATACAAACACTTTTTAAATGTAAGATCTATGACTCGTTTTTTTGCGACGATTACTTTACATTTTACTTTACGATTAATATCAGGTTATTAATGGCATTAGCAATAACATTGGTGTTTGTATTTTTTTAAATATTATAGTAACGATGCGTATACAAAATAATTCAATTAGAGCATTTTTTTTCACGGAAAGGCTATTCCTTGCAAAGAGCGCATAAAATAAAAATTAGTTCGATTGGAGAATATAAAACGAAGTTTAATTTCTGTTTCTGCTAAACAACAAAAGAAGAATATTAACAATTCCAATCATACCACTTACACACTATTTCAAACTTAAAACGAAATTCAATCAAGTTTAGTTACAATTTCAATGATTTTATTTCACTTGCATTCAAAGAAATAGGTATAATGTAATTGCTTTGTACCGTAATGGGAAAAGGGAAAATGACATTTTTTTATTTCTAATTTTAGGAATCAATCAATTTATAAATTTTAAAATTTCATCAGAATTTTTGAAATGATAAATATGCGTTTGTTCTAAAAAATATTCTTAATGTTCACTTTTCCTGTTTATTGAGGTATAATTGTTGTCTTTTCAAAAATATTTAAATGCACAAATATTCGTTAAATTATTCATTGCAATTCCATTATTTGTGACTGTATGTATATGACTGTGTTTGATGTTCGTCAAACTATCTTTAATAACAAATTATTTGTAAATTAACGGACTGGCAACATTATTTGTCTTTGAAGTGCGCCGTTTTCCGTATCAAAGCGAAAACTAGTTCATTTTCAGGACAAATGTCCAATATGCGCAACGAATATTAAGATTTCGTCCTTACTTGCATATACTCTCGATAACATCAAGTGTTTGTTTATGAATAAGGCTTACATCAACTATTCATACTTTACTTGTGAATATTTGCAATTAACTTGACCAAGTTGGATGTTTATGTAGACGTTTAAAAATTAAGTTTAAGTAACTTATGTCACCCGTTCAAAGCGAAAATTATTAGTTAATTTTATCAGTAAAAACTATTATTTATTATTTTGTATCAAAAATTAATATTTTAATTAATTAATTAAAATGAACATACAATTTAATATAATGAAAAACTAGTAGTTCAACATACGCCTAATCCATAGCACGCCTTTATCCTTAAAATGCCTAAACTATATATACATGACATTCTGATACCCAGAGTTTTTTTTATCCATAAACATATAAAAAAATGTCTGTGTTGTTATAAAAATTCTTTCTATAATTAATTAAACTTGCATTAACAGTTAAATAGTAATGATTTCAAACTTTAAACGAATTTAAATAAGATTTAAGTTTATTACAAATATTTTGCCCAGATATAAAGCAAAACGTCTAATACAACTATTTTTTTTTAAACCGTACCAACTTTAAACGGCGTTAATTAAAGTCGTGATGTATTTCAAAAGCCATTAAAAAGTTTTAAGTAGTTTTATGTAGTTTTAAATCTCTCGACGAAAAAATGATGCTAGTGTAGTTTTTATGAAAAGGGAAGGAAATGAATATATCATGATTAAATGACGGAGACACAGAAATTCATCTACACTACGTTTGTAAATTCGGAGGAGTAAATTAAAATTCTCACTTAAAAAATTCGCTCACTGATTGGCTACTTGCGAGGCACGTTTACACAGTGTAAATTGCCGTATTCGCACCAGATTTCCGGTATTTAATGTTTACATGTGTGACAGCTAACAGGTATTAAAGTATTTAAAAAATCATCTATTTAATTTATTAACAATATAAAAAACAGTTCTTTATAGAAGTGAAATGCAGCAAGGTGAATTAGTCAATTTGAATGTATTGAAATCCGGTGACAAATACTGTAGCTTCACCGCCAAGGAAGATTTTAGTTTCTCCAAATTATTTGATTGGTAAATAGTAGTAAATAAAAAAAAATGTTTAGAAATTAAAAATTTATTGCATTTTCTTCCTTTAAAAGTGATTGCAGATATTCAAAAGAAAGTGTGTGTTTTATAAACTTTTCATAACGAAAGACAGGAGAAATACACAAAATCGAAGAGACAATTGTACGAAATCGCATTTAACAATAACCGAACAGAAGTACAATTGGACGTCTAAAAAATACGATCAGTGTTGGAAAATTGTTCCAGTGTAATTCTGGCTTATGTATTTGCTCCTTCGAATTTACGAACATAGTTTAGTTCGTAGGTCGATTTTAATAACAAAATTATAATTTTACGTTTTTGTATTTTTTTACCTGGTAGATTATTTTGTCCTGTTTTTGCTCGGAAACACTCCAGACATTTGCAGCATTCCCGTCGAAAATTGATAGCGTAGCTTCCATAAACCAATGGATTCATGCAACTGTTCGAAACGGCCATCATAAACAACCCGTCCTGTAGCCAGGTTGGTAGTTTTGCCGCACTATCTCTGTCGAACATGTACCTAAAAATACTTCTCGTAAACATATACATATACATTCTTTTTAAAGAACTTTAAGTAATAAATAAATAAATTTAAGCATAAAAACTCCTTTGGGTAATCAGAAAATTCACAAAGATAAAGATTTATTTCAGCACGAACTATTTTAATTAACTAATTAGTATAAATTGGGATAGAATATCTTAAAGTTTGAAAATTTAGTTCACCTACCAAAGTGTCATGACGACATATGGAGTCCAACACCATACGAAAACTACGACAATTGTAATGGTCATTTTCAATGTTCTACTACGCGCTCTTTCTATGTTGCTTATATCGGATCGTCGTAATTGCATTCGACCACTGGAAGTTTGGTAACTATCACCTACGACAAAGAACATTTTGGACATATTTATCATGTTTATTAATTTATGAATTTATTATTAAAAGACTAGTAGATTCCATGTTCCATCTGTCAGTTTGTTAAATTAATTAATAAACATATAGTTACATATGGAATGAAAGAGTCGTTCAAAGTTATAATTAATCAGAATTGACGACATTCCAAATGTAATATGGTACGCGGCATTTCGTTATTTCCGTGAATAGTTTATTTGCAATTTCCTGCTAATTTTAAATTAAATGCTGTTAAGGTAACAAGCAAAGTTTAGTTTGAATTTCGTCCGATGTATAAATGCATTTTGCGAACCCAAAATTATTTCTATTTATTATTAATCAAGTTTCAGTTTTTGAATATGAAAAAAAAATATGTGAAAAATGAACTATCTAAATTACAGGAAATTCAGAGGAAATATGGAAATATTTAGAAAAAAATTGCTGTGAAAAATGATCTAACTAAATTACAGGAAATATGGAAATATTTAGAAAGAAAAAATTGCTGTGAAAAATGAACTAAATAAATTACAGGAAATATGGAAATATTTAGAAAAAAAATTGCTGTGAAAAATGTACTTAATTCTCGTTTATATTTGAAGAATGTCTTTTTTATTATACAGGATGATACTAGAATGTGCTACACGATTTTAACAGATTTGGATTAACCTTCTTCTAAAATTATGTAACCTATTCTAGAATCGCCCTGTATACAAATTGACAGTCATAAAATATTAAATTAATTTTAACATATTTAGTATAACGTTTTTTAAACGTTTAACTGAATAAAAATTCCATTTCAAAACGCAAACGATCTACACACATTTCTGTTTGAAAATGTTTTTTGTCCCATGCATGGATGGAAGTTCCGGCCAAACATCATCATTTTTAAATTTAAATAGTCCGTTTTCATACACACCCAGCCGAGTAATTTCGTGTACGTTCATATTACAATATTCGGCAGCCTCGGTTGCGAATACAATGGAATTTAATTAAATGTTGGTTAATAGTACATTTTTGATGTATCTCTGAACACTTACAATTACAAATCTCGACAACGTTGGTTCTTTTATCATATTACAAATTTTAAATTAATTTTGAAAATCTCTTCCATAAAATTAAAGTTGCTGGTACTTCAAAAATCTCAAAAATGGGAAAAGTTACCCATTTTCTCCCCAGGCCAAACCTAATCAAAAGACACATTCAATATTATTGTAACTAAAGATCCATCTTTTAAATACATTGAATTCGGTATTGAATATTATTAATTTTTTAAATTCAAAGTAAATTAAATTAAATATGATAATTTTCATGCAGTGTTTGCATTCATTAAATGCTTTCCTTTTAGCAAAACGAAGTAGCTCGCGTTCCTTTTGAGAGGCGCTTCAAACCCCGATGCCGTTCAAGTATATTTTCCTCCTTCCCCTCGAGCTTGACAGTTCGTGCGCATTGAAGACGTCGTAAGTTCGATTTTTTTCTAAACGTCAAACGATTTTCATTCGTACGCAAAAAAAGAATATTTGGAGGATCATGTGACCTATACATTTATACAAATTGAAGAAAATTATGTGAGCTCACAAGCAAACAGTGTGGCAGAATATCTTATCTGAAAAAATTTAATTTATAATAAAATATAGATTCTCACCCAAAGTGTCTCTAGATTTATGCGATATCTCACACATTATACACGTGTATGCGACGACGATGACAACCAACGGTAAGAAATACATTAAGGACACGCAGAAGAGATTATAGACGATTTCCAATTTCGGGGAGAAAATTTCAAAACTGACGCATTGATAGAACGTCGGATAGTCGGGATGTTGGGCGACGTGGAACACCATACTCTGAAATTAAGACAAAAAATATTTTTATTTATTAATCAAAACGGAAAACCATCAACGTTTTTTATTAGATAAATCAATACGTTAAACATATTTAGAATGATTAACTGTGATTCCTGTTGATTTAAGAGATAAACACCATTTTTTTAAATTTATATATAAGGTTGATTTGTAAACAACACTGGAAAAGAACAAATGACGTTCACTACTTAAGTTCAAGTCCGAAAAGCTGAAGCAAATCTACAAAATATACAGGCTGTTCAAAGTTATCGGCGCACTATTGCTATCTTCGTTATTTTTGGAGTTACAGAGTCGGTTAAATTGGCAAAGATACAGTGATTGTTCCGCTGATTACGATGGTCCACACAAAAAAAAACAATTGCGCATCACATTTCAGAGAAAACTCAGATAATTAGATTTTTTTTAATGGAACACCCTGTATATTTATGTAGCAGTCGGTAGAAAATGAAATTTTGCACAAAATCTTCTTATACTACTATATCCCAGAAATGAAAAATAAAAGAGCTATGACGATATTAATACAGGATACAGGATAACTTCGTTAGTAGCTACGGTGTTGGTCAATAAATCAAAAATGTGTAGTTTATTCTACTGATTACAATGGCATACTCAAAAAAAAAACAATTGCGAGTCGCATTTTCGAACTAACAAAAAAAAATTATGAGACACCCTGTATATATCTGTTTATTAATCGCGCCTTTCTTCTTAAATTGTTATTTAATAATATTAGAAAAATTTGTTTGATATTTGCATATCTTTCTTTCTTTCATTCTCCACCTGTTTTTTTTTTTTCATGTAAGATAAGAAATTCATGATTTATTTCTATTTTTTTAAAGCAATAAATTATTATCATTTCAAGGATTGCTAAATCGAAAATAATTTCTCAACTTAAAGAGTAATTTTCTCGATTTTCTCGTCAAATAAGGCATTTATTTTGTGAATTGTTATTTAATTCAATTTTAAAAGCAGCTTTTAAATGTTATAAGTAATTTTTTAGTATGCGATGATCGCCCTTGTAAAAGAACGATTCTGGATTTTTCGACCTATCACAGAGCGAATATCATTTGCTTGCAAACACGTTGTTTTGTCAACAATTAATCATATGAATCCTTAGAGCAATCCAGTATGAATAAGTGCCCTGCCTGGTATACTAGCTGCGTAATTATATCCTGTTGAATCACATCATAGGGATATCTATTTATCACCAATTAAAGTGAAACCAAAGAAACGCAACATAACTAAATTATGCCCAAAACGTTCGATTAGAAATAGATTTCGACTTTTCGATCCCAATTCTTTGAACATTTTCTATTTATAAATGAAAAATTTATCAAAATGAGAGGCACTGTTGAAATCATGTGAATTTGTCATTCGTATTTTCAGCAAAATAATTTGCTTTACTTTAGGATTCGTTAAATTTCTTACAAAAGCATTTCCTGTTAAATTTTTAAAAAATTCTTGAAATGTCGCTTATCTGGTGTTCATATTTTCATAATACGTCCACATATCAACTATTGAAATATTTACATTTTTTATACAAAGCCAAGTCAATTAATTATAAATTTTTAAAAAATCATTGCTTGATTTTAAATTTATAAGGGATTGGTTATCATCAGGTTCCACAGCAACTGCATTTTTAAAATATAATTGAGGCCGAATTGCACCAACGCAAATTAGTTAATCTTCGATTATTTTCTATAGGAACAATTATTATAACAATAGCCATGACAATGGTTTCTATAGAAATTAATACGAATTAATTATTAGTTAGCTTGGTGCAACTGGGCATTAGTCGTTGGAAAACAAATTAATAAATTAATGAAAGGATCGTTATTTACCTCAGTAGTTTATCTCATTATTAATTTTAATAATTAGTGTAATAATTATATTAATTAGTGTAATAATTATATTAATTAGTGTAATAATTATATTAATTAGTGTAATATTTATATTATTTAGTGTAAAAATAATGTAGTATTGCTCCTTGTTGAATTCAAGCGCCTATATGAATTAGCAACGGAAAATTTGATAACCAGTAACTTTAGTGATCTATCTAAAATTGATAAACAGATTAAATTACAGCAAATTGCAGTACCACATAGCACCACTTAATTCGCTAGACTTGTAGGTGTAATTAGCACAGAAATTAACGAACCATTCCATTGACGTTTTGTATATTAAAAGCCAATCAGTACAATTACTATCGATTATTGACGTCAGATTAGAGAGAATCTCACAGAACTCAGAAGTCACGCAACGCATAAACAATTTAACGACTCCTACACATTTTCATCGCTCCTATTTATCCCAGGAGTTCATTTTATTGTTACTACGATTTTTACTTTTTATTTATATAATAACTGCGATTAGGAGTTAGGAATATTATTATTAAAAGTTACAGACTTCCTTAAGCTTCGTGATGAAATCTTTATTATTATTTTATAATTAATAAATGACATAATTCAACGTCTACTATACTATATTATATTTTAAGTTTTGAGTAAAATCTGACAATAACGCCAAAGTATCATCAATAAAACATTGCAACATTTCATGATATTCCCGCCAAAAAAATTTGATTTTCAACGGGACACATATTAAAATGGACACAGGACCGTACTTAGAACCGAACGCCCATATAAAAACAACGGCATTTTTCGAAAATTTAAAATGAATGTGGACCGCCATTTTTGCGGATTTGGGTTTGGGTTAAAGTCAGCTATCACCTGTTAAAATATCAGGACCTATTTCAGAATTGCCCTGTGTAGCTCAGTAAATGAAATTCAAAATTATTACATTTAGAGTACAAAGATACATGGATATGTGGGATGCGGGTTGGGTTTGCTCCGTAATTAAAACTCACTGCTGTACATTCGTGCATGCCGTACAGCTTGCTATAATTCCGGACAATACCGCGAAATGGTGTACGTATGATCACCTTATACAGTGTGGTGATAAAGTTTGGAACAAAATTCATAAAAGCGTTTTATAATGTTTTTAAGAAAATCGCTCGGACAGGTCAATTTTTGTTTTTAAAATGCCGTCTTCTGACGTTAATTTTTTTGGAATGACGTCATTTGTTTTTGCACAATGACGTCATCATAATTTTTTTTAAATGA
>JAFFZR010022624.1:0-10757 GCA_018397195.1 Lethrus apterus | reverse complement strand
TAATGTCGTCGTAGCTCTTTTGTTTTTCATTTCTGGGTTATAGTAGTATAAGAAGATTTTGTGCAAAATTTCATTTTCTACCGACTGCTACATAAATAAAAAGGGGTTCCATTTATAAAAATCTAATTATCTGAGTTGGCTCTGAAATGTGGTGCGCAATTGTTTTTTTTGTGTGAAGCATTGTAATCAGCGGAAAAATCACTGTATCTTTGCTAAATTAACCGACTCTGTAGCTCCAAAAATAACGAAGATAGCAATAGTGCGCAGATAACTTTGAACATCCTGTATAACGTTCTCATATTACTTGCACCAGAAAAAATATTTTGTGTTTATGTAACAATACATAGACAGTACGAGATTTGTTGTGGAAGTCAGAAAAAGTATACTAGGTACTGAGATTATGGACCAACCGCGAAAAATTCAAAATTTAGGTTGACAAAGAAAAACTAAATCTTTAACGTACAATTAAAGTTTTATTTTCGATTTTCATTTGTGGTTGCTTTTTCTTGAATATTTTGGGTTTAGTCTTCAAAAAATCAGTTCTTTTCACACAACTCTATTAATTTTTTATTCCGTTGTGAGGTAAGGTCTTTTACCATCGTCACGCGACAAACCAATGGGTTCAAGAGTTGAATGAAAATTGGCAGATCCCATAGCTCGATGAATTATGTTATTGAGATCAGTGTGTCTTATAAATCTTCCCTTGTTCTTAGGACAACTAAGGCCATGCGTGCCCCTTTCATTAACAAATGAACCGCAGCAGCAGTAATGATTCTGGAAAAGGTTGCAACAAAGTCTGAGGCCATTGCAAGCTTGGAAAATATGTTTGTTCAAAAAGGAGCCAATATTTTTTGATGGTATGGAGAAAAGCAGGGATACACACATCTGAAATTTTTCGAATTCCCAAACCTCCTTTCATAACTGTAAGTGATGTTTGTAACTGAATTTTAGTCAAATTAATGTTAAGAAGCGATTCCAGACGGGAATATTGGGAGAAATATTGGAAATTTCATTTCTTAGATTGACATACATTTTTTACATAAAAAATCAAGTGGGGTCAAGTTAGGAATATTTCTCTAAGTCTTGGAAAAATATGTAAAATTTGCAGATATCTTTCAGACGTGTAAGTTGTCATTAATGACAAAAGAACTTATGATATTCCAACAAATGACACCACATCCCACACTTCTTTTTTAAGAATACTGCCTATGAACCGGCTCTATCTAATGGCGATTTCTGTCAGACTAATATCTACAGTTATGGTGATTAATATGTCCATTCAGACAAAAATTTGACTTGTCAGAGAAGAAGGCGCTTGATAAAGTTACCATCCTGATGTGCATCATAGTTTCGCAAAATTCGACTCTGCGGTCAAAATCGTCTACATTTAATTCTTCTTTTGTAACGGTGATATTCTTCGCATTTCATCATTTTTTTTTATTTTAATTTTTTAATTTTATTTTTTTTAACCCTTTCTCTTCTGCAGGTCCAACCGAGTTACAGAGTGTGGTCTTTGGGTTGCGGCCGACTTACAGTTGTTAGAAACTATTCTAGCATACGCTGCAAGGATTAGGGAAACGTGGAAAACCTAATCACAGTGGTCGGTCGGAAGGCCAACTCGAAGTTAGAAACATTGTAAACTTCATCTCTGAAATAAAATTCCAATGTCCGTAACTTTTTTTGTATACAAAAAAAGGTCTTATATTGGATTTTGGATTTTCTACCACATCCAACATAATATTCAGAGAATTTTCTTCGTTGGTAATAATTCTCATTCTTCCACGTCTTGCACGGTCTTAAACGCTACCAGATTCTTGAAATCTCTCTAAAGTTTTCGAAACCGTTGCCCTGGAAATCGGTTCCCGGTTAGTAAGAATTTCATTAAAAAGAGTCACTAATTGAGCACAGCTTCGTTTGTGTCACTTAAAGATACTATTGTTAAACTAATTAGTGAACACAAGTTTAAATTTTTGCTAATATGCAAATGACAAATTGCTAATAACAGCATTTTTAAATATAACTTAGTTTTGCTATTTCAAAATTAAATATTTGAAATATTTTTTTTATCTTTTAATATAAATAAAGATGGGCATCACGGAATTCAGAAAAAAAACAAATTTTTTCAAAAATATTCAATTTGACCCATAGTGTCATTAAAAAAATAAAGTTAAACTCCAAAACAAATGACGATAGAAAATTGAAAAAAATAATTATGAATTTTAAACTGTGTTCCAAATTTCAACGAGCGCTGATAAACCGTTCTGAAAATATTTAGCTGTATCCATACATGGCGACCTGTATATAAATAAGATTATCGAAAGTGTAAAAGTGAAATGTTTTGTTTCAAATGAATTAATAAACAAATTATTTACTTGTTCAGGATAGCCACCATAATATTATTTGCAAATAATTACTGCTAGTAAGATAGGGATTTGGTTTGTGACTTGACTGACGATACAACAATTAGGTATATTAGACATGGCAATTTTGAAAGAAGTTCTTCTTGCAGCTTATAAAATCTCGTCGTATCTAGAAACCTAAAATTAATCTAAAAATCATATCTAAAACATTTCTCTAAATTTTTTAACGGATATGACTGTAGAGTTTATTGTCATTCCGACTTATATTACGAAAATTTAGTATTTTAAATAAATATAAGTGTTGATACATCATAAGCATCTTAAGATTGACGTATCCTATATGTAGAGGATGATTCTGATCCTATACCTGACCTATTTTAATAGGTGATACCTGACCTTGTCCGAAACCCAAATCCGCAAAAATGACGCACAATTTAACGTGCGTCCGTCGTATTTAAAAATAGCTTCCTTTGGCGGGAATAACATGAAATGTTGCAAAAGAACATTTAAATGCAATGATTTGACGTTATTTTTATATTTTATTCAAAAATAATTGTGTTTCTTTCTGGCTTACCCTTCAACATAGGACTGTCATTTTTTCATATTTAGGTTTTGGCTAGTGTTAGCTATCACCTGTTAAAATATTGATACCTATTTCAGAATCAACCTGTATATTTTATCTGACATAATTTTAAATTTAATTTATTCATATAAAAAAGCAATAAATCTAAATTACTGCTACAAGAACGCTTAAATAGTTTTATCTAAACTTTTACGTACAGTGAGCGGCAGAAATGTTGCAACATATAGGATTTTTTTTTATTATTAAAATATGGTAAAATTCGTTTTGACTCATGTCACGCGACCACTAGTATGGCGAGTAATTGAAAAAATATGTTGTAATCTGCAAAAAGTGAGGTTAGATGACATGATATCCCAAAAAGTTATTTGAAAAAGTTGCTTAGAATTCTGAGCCTATGTGCAATTTTTGTAAACATATTAAAAAAAATTAAAAACCATAATTTTGTAAATTTTTTTTAAATTAAATTAAATACTCCTTTTTTTGGTTTTTAGCAGCTCAACAGAAGTAAACTCTTTGAATTTTGGTTGCTAATCAAACAATTTTGTCGATTCTTGCATAACTAATAGTGTTAAACGTAAAAACTAGGTTTTCAGTATGATAGTTGCTATTGCAAGGGACTGCATAAAGTAGTAATAAATAAATTTTACTAAATAATAAGCAATATCGAGGAGCAAATAAGAATACAGATGCTTCTTAAGCATACAAACAATTTAAAATTTATTTATTAGTACTTTATACAGTCCCTTGCAACAGCAACTATCAAACTGAAAACCTAATTTTTACTTTTAACTCTGTTAGTTATGCAAGAATTGATAAATTTGTTTGATTATCAACCAAATTCAGAGAGTTTACTTCTGTTGAGATGCTAAAACCAAAAAAAATGAGTAGGTAGGTAATTTAATTTAAAAAAAATTGACAAAATTGTGGTTTTTAATTTTTTTTAAATATGCTTACAAAAATTTGCACATAGCCTCAGAATTGAATTCTAAGCAACTTTTTCAAATAACATTTTTGGAATATCATGTCATCTAACCTCACTTTTTGCAGATTAGTAGCATATTTTTTCAATTACCCGCCATACTAGTGGTCACGTGACATGACGTATCCCCCAAAACGAATTTTATCATATTTCAATAATAAAAAAATTTCCCATATGTTGCAACATTTCTGCCGGTCACTGTATAAATGACTTTTAATTCTGACAAGACTCTTTATTAAAAACGATCCAGATTTTGTTCGAAATATTATATTATTACATGTTCAGTACGATGGCTTCTTGGGGAAACATTTTGGTGCGAAATTTGAAGTTCTGGCTAGGTAGGTTGATTGTTCAGTATGAACTTTAACTTTTATTTACAGGAAGTTTAAAGTCCCTTCCTCAAATCACTTGTTATATGTAATAGTTTGTTGACTTAATATCAAAGTTTTCGAACTGTTATAACTGTTATATGAAGTGTATTTACAGAACATCACGAGTAACAAGCGAAAATATTTTAAGTAACCTAAGTTACACACTGCAAAATATATTCTCGGAATTTATAAAACAGATAATATTGATTTGACTTTCAAACATTTTGTGTATAACTTAAATATATGTTGTCCACTGAAAAAATTTGTTACAAATGGGGCACTATCTTGAAACTTTCAGTCCAGTAAAAACTATTGTATCGTATAGCTATCAAAACTAATGACAATATAGGTACCGGGTGTCTCAACTAAAACCGAATCTTCAAATGCTCCGTTATTAAGAGTAATTCAGTTCTGAAACTTTGTATGCATTGATAATTCAAATTTCTCTATCAACTAAAAATATGTACAAAGATGGCCGACTACCGGTTATACCGGATGATGTTGGAATCTATTCCGGCATATGCTGCAAGGATTGCTCAAACGTGAAATCCTATCCAGATTAGTCGGTCGAAAGACCAACTCGTAGTTAAAAACATTGCAAATTATATCATTGAAATAAAATTCCCCAGGATTTGAACCTTAGACATTGTTATTACTGTCCTATTGCGTAATCCACTATACAAATTTTCCTAGTTTTAATTTTGAAAAGTTATTATTAGAGAATGATTTAATTCTGAACGAATTTCAACAGTTTTATTCCATCCGTTATTCCGTAAAACATTTAAGTTCGTTAAGTTACAAGGTTGCTCAATGCAAATGTTACTGTCATAAGAGATGCTTTCACTATGGTCTTGTATAGTATTAACAAGTACACTTTTGCTTCTTGAAATTTTTTGTTAATATGTTAAATTTCTTAATATAGGTCACATGTAGAAATTTATTTCATGCCGCCTCCGTTGTCATAAAATATTTTAGTTTCGCATTCAAAATTTTATGTTACTATTTATTCGCTAATATTAAACTTCCTAGAATATTTACGCAAATTATGGGAATCTTTTATTCTTTTATGTCCATTCGTATTTATTTCCTTATCATTATCTAATAAAGCTGTGTCTCTAAAGAGATTATTTTATCCTGAATTTCAAATATCTTAAATCTAGAACAACATTTATTATTATTACTCTTTTGTCAGTTTTAAATTTCAATTTTAGTTAAGCACTCCCTAGTTGGTTCAGATCATTGGATTAATATTAATTTACTTCTATTGTATTTTAGGTATTTTGTTCAAAGTGAATTATCCTTTACTATCCTTTACACATTTTAAACTAAAAAAAGTAAATTAAATTTTTGTTTGTAACGCCTTGGTTTTAACATAAGTCAAAAATTTGTATTCGTAAAAAAACATTGCGGTTTAATAATAATATTTTAAAAGTTGCATAATTCTGTTCGTATTTTTTTTTTTTTTTTTTAGAAATTTTTAATGCAACCATATACAATTGATTCTGTTGATCGTTACTTTGTGTACCTCCATTATAAGTTTGATAAAAAACTTTATTTTGTCTAAACACACTTTATTTATTATCGTCTTAACAAGTCATTTTCACTTGAAAATGATTTGGTACTGTAATAAATAAAGTGGGAAACGTGTGTGCTATAGGAAAGATGGATTTGATGACATTGCTAAATTTATTGCTGCTTTATAATCTAAAAAGAGTTGAGGGTTGGTAAAATTTTGCCAGTTCGAAAACCTATCCCATTAAGAATTTTGTTTTTAGTTTATTGACAAGGAACTTTTTCAAACTAAAACTTAGTTTATTTCCTATAATACTATAAGATCTATATAGTATGCCTCGAAAATGAATCATCCTGTACATGTATTAATTGCTACAAAAATTGTTTATACGCGTGAAAATGTTGCGTTTGTTGTTAAGTTTAATGTTTCTTCGTTTCATAATTATTGTGACAGATGGCTTGCAACAATACAATATAATTTCAAACATCTATAATAGATTACCTAATTTTGACTTTGTTTCGGAAAATCTTTGTGAGTTTGACAAAAAGTATGATCTGTTAGTCAGTGAGAACTTGCATCGCCCTGCTACATTAATTTTGTGAAGTGGTCCTCGATGGAAGTTCTGTGGTAAACTTTGAAAGTTGTCAAGACTTGAGGTACAATTTTAAATAAACTGATTTTCCTAGTTTATATCTATCAGTAGCAAATATTGATTGAAATAACTTTGTAGTAACTAACTACTAACAATAAGAGGAATATTAATAGAGAATGCAAGAACTCTTATTCGAAATTATATGAAGTAATATGAAGAAAGGGTGTTATAAAACAATAACAATTTGCTGATGTGTTTCATTTTTAAAATCGTGGGATTACAAAAAACTCCAACGTCTTCAGACATAGATAAATAAATTTGTTTAGTCATTATCAAAGGAAAATATTTCCATTGTCCTTCATTTATTTTCCAAAGTCGCAAATTTATTTAACATGTTATCCTGTATATACTGAATATGGGCATTATACAGTACGGTCCAAAAGTACCTTCCCCCCATGATAACGTTTGAATGGCTGAAGCTATCGTTATCAAATCAAATCTTTATTACAATAAATGTTCAAACTTTTGCTTAAAAACAGCAACATATGACAGATAACATGTGCGGTATCGTTGGATTCGCCTCTCCGTTATCTTCCCAAAAACCTCAAAATACACTGCGTACCAAATGCATGGAACCGGCATTTTTATTTCAAAACTATTCAAGCTAAATCGATAAAATTTAATATGCGTGCTATTTACAAAGCATTCTATTATTTCCACAGTTTTGTTATTTTTTTTAACTGGCAAGGTCGAGAGCTGCACAGCCAACTTGATTTTTTTTAAATAAGAAGGGGGGTCAAATCGCATACCGTTTGAAAGGTATTTTCAAGTAGAATTCAGCGACATGCCGCTTACCATATTTATCTCTAAAGATAACTTCGCTATTGTAAAATAAAGATTGGGAGTAGGTATCAACTGGGTACCTGAAGATCCAGTTAGCACTGAAAACAATGGTTAGTTTATGTTGTTTAATGTAACATCACATTGTTGAAACCGCATTTTAAGTTTATGAAGTTCATCTAGTACAAGAATCATTTGTAAGCGATGCTCAAACTGTTCCCCATTTGCCTCTTGGCAGTAATAAATTCGATTAGAAAATCCTTCAACTGAATTGAAATTGAACTCGCGAGGAATATTTGCTGTTTCTTCTCGAATTCGTTGAACTAATTCATTCAAGTTATTCGGTTTATCGAGGTAAATACGAATCTTCAGGTAACTCAACAAGAAAAAATCTAGTGGGGTTAAGTCAGGCGTTGGCCATTCAATACGTCCTCGACGTCCAATCCACCTTTCCGGAAAAACGTTGTTCAAATAAGCATGAACTTCGTGGCTATAATTCGGCGGGGCTCCATCATGTTGAAGCCATAGAGTGTTGCTAATTACGTTAGGATTGTTTTCATCGGGATATAATGAGATGAGGTATGATATTTTCGTGCAGTAGTTGCAGATATCTAGCCGCGGTAAGATTCTCTTTAATAAAATACCTGTGAAAGATGAAAACATTTTAGTATGTTAGGAAAGTTATTATGGGCCAGCAGATAAACTGAAATTATTTAGGCGCAAAATTAAAACATAAGACTATTCAGTTAAATTTATTGTTACGTACCTGCCCAAACATTAACTTTTTCTGGAAACTGCGTGTGAACTTCGTCCATCCAATGAGGATTACTGTCTGCCCAGTATCGGCAGTTTTGCTTATGTACTTTGCCATTTAGCAAAAAAGTAGCTTCATCAGAAACACGATATTATGGATGAAATTTGGATCAGCATTTATTAGATGCACAATTTCTTCACAGAATTCTAATCTTCTGTCGAAGTCGTCTTCATTTAATTCTTGCACCAAGTGTACTTTAAAAGGATGAAATCTTTGACGCTGCAGACGGAAGACTTGGATATATTATGAATTGTTGCTAGTTGCTGTACCGAAGTCCTTGGCGTATTAATAACATCCAACATAACATTTACAGAATTTTCATTGTTTGTTGCGGTTTTTAGACGGCCAGATTTTAAACGATTCTTTACAGTACCTGCTTCCGTAAAACGCTTCATTGTTTCAGTAGCCGTAGATTTGGCGATTGGATTGCGGTCAGGATACGTCACATTAAACAAATCGCGTACTTCTGCATGTCTGCGTCTTCTATCACCGTATCCTATCATCATCAAGATTTCTATACGTTCTTTTTCTGTTCGATGCTTCATAATTTAGCACTTCGGGCACAGTTTTAAGCTTTTGACGTTCCTTAAACAACATAAACTAACCATTGTTTTCAGTGCGAACTGGATCTTCAGTTATCCAGTTAATACCTATTCCCAATTTTTAGTTTACAATAGCGAAGTTATCTTTAGAGATAACTATGGCAAACGGCATGTCGCTGAATTCTACTTGAAAATACCTTTCAAACGGTATACGATTTGACCGCCTTCCTATTAAAAAAAAAACAAGTTGGCTGTGCAGCTCCCGACTTTGTCAGTTAAAAAAATAACAGAAGGCTTTGTAAACAGCATGCATATTAAATTTTATCGATTTAGCTTGAATAGTTTTGAAATAAGAAGGCCGGTTCCATACATTTGGTACGCACTGTATATAGGATGTTCCATTTAAAATAAGAAAGTTGACATTGCTTCCGGTTTCACCGGAAGCGGAATTGATTTTTTGACAACACCAACATTTTGTACGAAAAAATTAAAAATCTAACGTTTCTTCTCAAAACGATAGCTCCAGCCGTTCAAAAGTTATCTTGGAGGGGATTACTTTTGGAGTGCACTGTATATCATTTCTTAATATGTGTTTCTTGTTTTGTTTCATTGGTATCCATAGTCATTGTCATCAATTATTTTGTACTTTTCCTCCAAATATATCATTGTCCTATTAGCAATGCATATTTTTTGTCTTTTATCTGTTGAGTGCAAGGATGGGTCGTATTATTGCTTTCTTTAGTTCTTCTGTAATCACTCCATCACTTATCGATTAAAAATTTGTGCACTGGGTGAAAGAAAATTTCAGCAAAGCCTATTACATTTTTCGCTGACATTCTATCCCAGTTCACCACAATCACATCACATTGATTGCGCACTTGCCCTGTGAACTGTTGAGAAGTGTTCCTGCTGTCAATACTTTATTGCATGTAGCTGCTTCATATAAATATTTTTGATCACATCCTTTTGCTGTATTGTTTGAGATATTAACATTTTGATAAGGAATATTAGTTCTTGAAATCGACTAATTTTTGGGATTATATTTGGCTTTGTGGTCTACTGTTTACCAATAAATTTATGTGGTATATTTTTTGTATTGTATTTATTGTTTGTAATAAGCCGTTTTAGCTTAGGTAACTTTCATTTTGATTGTTATTCGCTCACGCTTTAGTAATTAAGTTAATTTACATTATATGTTACATCATATAATGAGAAATTTTGAAATGATTGACTGTGTATCATAAATTTATTTTAAATTATGTAATTATAATTTATAGGAAATTATATGAATGCAATGATAAATGAAAGGTTTACTGTCTGATCGGTTCCAATAATCGAGCTGTTGGAAGTATGCGAGAGTATACAACACGAGAAACGGTAATCAGCCCTAATCGACGTGATTTAATGATTGGGCACATTATTTGATATTAATTTATGTATTCGCTTAAAATGTACAGGGAGATAACCAAACAAAAAGAAAAAATCTATACATGCTTTCATAAAGAATACCTTTATCCTTTATATAAATACACCGCTTCATGCGCGTGGGATATATAATTTATAAAATATATTGTATGGATGTATAGAGAATTCCCTGGAGTAACATAAAAGAAAGAAGTCGGGCGAAATTTATACACTATGGAAACATTATCTAGATATTTATCAACATGAATTAAAATTTTTATAGTATGGAATACGTAACGTAGAAATATCTGGACGTTACGTATAGATATAAAGAATACATTTCAGAAAAAAAAATTATCTTTTATAGCGTTCAAAGCAATACAGTGTGGTGATAAAGTTTGGAACAAAATTCATAAAATCGTTCTATAATGTTTTTAAGAAAATCGCTCGGACAGGTCAATTTTTGTTTTTGAAATGCCGTCTTCTGACGTTAATTTTTTTGGAATGACGTCATTTGTTTTTGCACAATGGCGTCATCATATTTTTTTTTAAATGACAACCCCCAGTTTTTTCTTCTGTTTTTAATAGACTTTCTTACTACTTAAACGGTGATGTAAAAAAATTGGTACCTTACATAACAATTTTTTTGAATAAATGACACATTTAAATTTTTTATTTTAAGCAAAAATTTTAATTTTTTGTAGAACAAATGTTATTTTTTTCAGAAAAGTTCTTATGTAAAGAATTAATTCGGTAATC
>JAFFZR010022623.1:0-10787 GCA_018397195.1 Lethrus apterus | reverse complement strand
CTAATTGATCGAACAAATTCATAGTAATCTATTTTTATAAAAAGGTTTCCATAGTAAAATATAACAAACGTCAAATATATTTATTGCTTGATAAAGATTACGAAACACATTTTTATATTTATTATATTTGGTGTGTTGTAATAAATATATTTTATTGCACAACTCGAGTTTTAATTTGGTTGCACGCTCAAGAAAGAAAAAAAAAAGATAAAAAAAATAAATAAAATAGCACTTGATGGAAAAACTCTTCTTGTGATGCAAAGAGAATAAAAATAATGGATGATACAATTGACATAATAAAAAAATGCTGTATTTTATTTTTTTTCTTTTCCTTTAATTTCCTCTCACCACTTGCCCCAAGTTCCCGAAGAATTTAACTGGACTGAGAGGTAGGGATTTGGTTGCGGCCACAACGGTCAGATGTTAATACTCCAGCTCATGCTGCGTGCAAAACCTAGTGGTCGGTCGAAAGGCCAATTCAAAGTCAGAAACATTGCAAATTTAAATCTGTGATATAAATTTACAATGTCCCCCATTAAGGCTTGAACCCTAGGCCATGACATTCGCCTACTGACTAAGCCACTAGACCAGGAATCACCCAATTATTCAGGAATATACGACAAGGGGCAGAGATTTCTCGCCAATAGTTGTGAGATTTGCCATAAAGACCTCGCCTCGCCTCGTCGTATCCGATATCCGAACTCACAAACCGATAACTGAACCCATATTATCGCGGCGTCTAGCTCGTTCTCAGTACAAAACCTTCGGGCCTAATCAGTAAAAAGCAGAACCGGCCTCAGGAAATTACGATCTAAACCACAATCATGAAAAAAGACGAGAACAAAGAGATGATGATGGAGATGAAGATCGATATAAAAGATTTTTTTTTAAATAAAAAACGAGTTAATAGAGACCATAGAAGAACTGAAAACTCTAAAAAAAAAAACCAAGAAATGAAAGTGAAGATATAGAAAATCAATAGTAAAATTGAAAACTTAGAACAAGGAAAAGGACAAAATAATGTCATAATGCGAAGATTAAAAGAGAAATGGGAAAATTTTATAGAAAAATAATTGGAAATTAATGCAAAAATAAGAAAGGTGCAAAAAATTAACGTCAGAACAGGCTGGGTTGAAATGGAAAATTTAATAATAAAATAAGAAAAATAATGGAAAATCGAAGAGGAAAAGATGTCTACATCAACGATGATATATCTAAAGAACATAAAATAGGACAAGACAAGATCAGGATAAGAGCGGGCGAAGAAAGGGAAAACAGTTAGAATAGGGTTCAACATAAATAAGGCCCAATAAAAACTGTATGCATTAGAAAATCTAGCTGGGCGGAACGAAATGGAAACAGAAATAACGACGGAAAGGAACATGAAACAAAACACCAAAGACAGAAAACTGGAATAAACTTGCAGGAATAAGTTTCCAAAAAACAAGAGATATCAATTTTGGGTACGTGGAATGTAAGGTGCATCTTTGGCACAAGACCCTCAAAGTACTGGTTAGAGAAATAAAAGATAAAAAATAGATATAGTAACATTGCAATAAACAAAAAAACTAAGAACAGACTCCATAGATACGGTGAGTTTTATTTATTTATAAAGATAGAAGAATAATTCAGATAAAGTTGTTAAAAAGAAGAATAGTCTTGAATTGAAAATATTTTTTTCTTAGGCATAAAATTTATTCAGAATTTTAATAAAGTTGAAGATATTAACAGTTTTATTCTTTCATGCAAGAAGAAGAATGTTTCCAGATAATTTTTCTGAAAAGAAGAGTCATGTTAGACTAACTGCCGGACCTGGCATAGGTCGAGACCCCGGCAAGCATTACTCACAATAGCCGTACTGACGACGAGTATCAACCCAGAAACCAACGTTTGTCTGCGGATGTGAGTGACTAATACAAGTCGAGCTCGTGTTTCAAATAAGAAGAAACATGCAGTTGAAAATAATTTTCTTAGACAATTTGTTCAGAATTTTCTTGAAGTTATTAAGACTTTTATTTCTTTATAAAAAAAGAAGAACATTTCAGATGAAGTTCTTAAAAAGAAGAATTGTCTCAAAATGAAAATATTTGTTTCTTATAAAATTTATTCAGAATTTTCATGAAGTTGAAGTTATTAACAATTTTATTCTTTCATGTAAGAAGAAGCATGTTTTCAGATATTTTTTCTAAAAAGAAGGAACATACAGTTGAAAATAATTTTCTTAGACAATTTGCTTAAAATATAAATGAAGTTGCAGTGATTTCTCTACAGAAAGAAGAATATTTTCAGATGATTATTTTAACAAATAAACATCATTAAGTTGAAAATATATACTTTTTTATAAGACAATTTGTTCAGAATTTGTGTGAAGTTGAAGTTATTAAGAGTTTATTTCTTTACAAAGAAAGAAGAACATTTCAGATGAAGTTCCTAAAAATATTCTTGGGTATAAAATTTGTTCAGAATTTTAATGAAGTTGAAGTTATTAACAGATTTATTCTTTCATGCAAGAAGAAGAATGTTTATAGATATTTTTTTATAAAAAGAAGAAATATACAGTTGAAAATAATTTTCTTGGACGATTTGTTTAGAATTTCAATGAAGTTGAAGAAGATTACTTTCAGATTTTTTTAAACAAAGAAATATCATTAAGTTGAAAATATGTATATACTTTTTTAAAAGACAATTTTTTCAGAATTTTCGTGAACTTGAAGTTATTAAGAGTTTTATTTCTTTATAAAGAAAGAAGAATATTTCAGATGAAGTTCTTAAAAAGAAGAATTATCTTGAATTGAAAATATTTTTCTCTTAGGCATAAAATTTATTCAGAATTTTAATGAAGTTGAAGTTATTAACAGTTTTATTCTTTTCATGCAAGAAAAACAATGTTTTCAGATATTTTTTTCTAAAAAGAAGAAATAACTTTCTTAGACAATTTGTTTAACATTTAAATGAAGTTGAAGTGATTTCTTCTATACAGAAAGACAATTTGTTCAGAATTTTCGTGAAGATAAAGTTATTAAGAGTTTATATTTCTTTATAAAGATAGAAGAATACTTCTGTTGAAATTCTTAAAAAGAATAATTGTCTTGAATTGAAAATATTTTTTTCTTAAGTAAATGAAGTTGAATTTATTAATAGTTTTATTCTTTCATGCAAGAAGAAGGACGTTTACAGATTTTTATTCTAAAAAGAAGAAATATACAGTTGAAGCTCAACAGGGATACGAAAATAACTTCAATTAGATAAGATGGTCAGGACATGTGGAAAGATTGGGAGGAGAAAGAATCAAAAATAACACCAATAGAGAAAAGAAAAAAGGGCAGACCCAGGAAAAGATGGAATGAGAATTTATCAAAAACACCTGAAAATGCTGAGAATACACAATTAGCAACAGAAGATAATAAATTGAACTGAATGGACGATAGGCCTCGTCGAAGGCCTAAATGGCCTGTAGAGCACGCATTTTTACAAATATTTTTACGGTCCCCTAAGCCTCAAAGTTTTAATTAAGCTGTTGCGACGTCGACGCATACATAATCACCTCGCTTGCCACTTTCATATAGTGGCAATTTCGAAAACAAGAACGGCTCGCCGTCAATAGCAACAATATAAATAACTTTCTAAAACTCTTGTTCGAACGTCGGCTCGCACGTAAAGGACGAAGAAACGAGCGGAACGCGATCGAGGCGAACGGACGTGACCGCAAAACCGGACGGAAAAGCGTGCCGATTGTGTACGTTGTACGTCGAGTTTAAAACGTGTTTCATCTGACGACTAAATTGTGTTAGATCACTTACTGATAAGGGGAATTATTGTTATCGGCCCATGTGGGCCGGTGAACAATCGGTGATTAAAATATTAATGCGGGTGGATAAACGAATGACTTATCCGGGTTTTCAACCTTTATTCTATGTGAGTTATTTTTAATGTTTGTTGGTAAACACAATGTTTAAAAAAAATCACATAAGATTTCCAAAATGGTGGCGTTTTTATTTTAGACAGTGGCGTATCACGTGTTTAAAAAAAAACGAATCTCTACCTAATCTACGCCATTAGAAATAATTCCATTTTTGTCAACGAAATTGTTTAACGACGAACTTTTTATTTTTCGTTTACATGGGACGTTCGTTCTTCGTCAGCTTCTCGTACAGGCGGTCCAGGTCGGGTATTAAACTCCAGATGTTATCTTTTGTTACGGCCGTAACGGTTAATACAAAATTTTCATGCTTCGATAAGTACGCGCTCATTTGTTCGTCCTTGCAGCGAATTTCGTCTTCTGGTAACCCACAAAAACGAACAAAAAATGAAATAAAAGTGGGATCGCTATCAATAAGGTGATTTGCGAAGGGGACGCTTTTAACGGGTGCGTGTATATTTACTTTGAGACTTGGACGTGAGAGGGCGTTCAATGTGCGTTAAAATGAACCAAATCTGATCCATGTCATGTAGTTCATCAAATAAGTGGGAATCGACGGTTTGGAAATTTTCACGTACGTTTGTAAATAAATTTGATTTGATGAACGACATGAAAAAGTACGGCTGACAAGTTATGTCTACTACCGTTAACAATTCAAGTGCCAAATGCGCGTTTTTTTCTTTTCTGTGAAAGTGTAAGAGCTTGTACTCTAGAAGTCCGCCCATACCTCTAGAGCACCATTAATTTTTTTCCAATAGTGAATGCTACCGGCAACTCTTGATGAACAATTGAACCTACCCAGTCATGTGAGTACTCGAACACGAGACCTCTCTTATATCAAGTAACGATCCAATCAGTCAAGCCACTCCGGGCTTCGTCGAATATTATAAGATTAAGTTAACCGTGGTTTGGAACTCTGATATGTCATATTGGTAATAAAATATTCTTTTTTTTGACATTTCGCTCTATTTACAATCTACATCATTGCATTAAGTAAATATGTTACAAGTTATGGGCGTGGAAACATCCAATGATGTTTCATCTTGTTCTACATTATTTTTGTTTTAAAGCAGTTCTTGAGGCCAAATTTTATTAAGTATTCTTGTGGTGAGACCATTGTTGAATAGCTCCTCTACTAACCCATTTTCGTATGACGTCGTGACTCGGTAGATTTCATGTCTGATGAAAGGAATCTTCAAATCATCGTGAAGTTTCTGGTTACTTACCTTCTATGGTGCATCCACTATCGATCTTAGCATTTTACTTTACTTTTGGAAGATGTTCAGTGACGTTAGTTTAGCACATCCCCATAGATGGAGTCCACGAGTCCCACAGCATTGCAGTAGTTTTCTTCGAGACTTTTTGATATTTCATTTACTATTCGATGGACTAGTTGGGTGGTCTTCTCGAAAGCCAAACAGATGTTTTGCTCGCAGAGTTCGTGGTCTGCGTAGACCCTCTGTAGCAGCAATCTCTCAAAAAATGGTTAAAAAAAATGCTTATGGTTGGGAGCAGGCTAAGGATACTAACATGAAATGTCGCAAAACAACCTTTATTGATGATAATTTTGCTCAAAACTTAATATATATATATTTTTTTCTGGCAACATAGGACCGTCATTTTTGCATGTTTGGGGTTGAGCTATTGTCAGCTATAATCTGTTAAAATATCGTTACTTATTTCAGAATGACCCTGTATTTATAAATATGTATTACAATCAAAGTACCTACGTAAATTGTAATTTTTAATTATACATACTGATTATTTATCGTTTATAAAAAATTTTGGATTTAATTTATATTGTTTTTTTATTTTTATTTTTACTGTTTACTTATTATTATACTTGTTTACTTATTATTATTGTAGGCAAGCATTGGTTGCACTCTCTTTAGATTTCTGTTGTATTTTTTTATGTTTATGTTCTAGTGCAATAAATATTATTATTATTATTTGGCGAAATCTTATGTTATGAATATTGACTATCGTCTTAATAATAATAATTAATACCGAATTCTTGGTTGTTTTAATAGATTGAATTTATACTTACATGTTTATTCTTAAGCAAGCAACAAATAAAAAAGTACACACAGATAAATAAAGAAAAAAAATATTTTAATTACACAAGTTTTTTATTGGTTGCTTGTTGAAAAATAAAAAAATAAGTATAATAATAATAACAATAATAATATGTTGTCAGTGCGAGTTGGGAGTTTTCTTCTTCTTTGTCGCCTAATAATTCCTTATCATCTTTTCATTTTTTCATCTTCTTTGTTAACGATTTTTTAATTCATATTTAGGGTGGGTTTTTTGCTATGTTTTATATTCCTCCGAACTCCCAACATCTTTGGGTATTCGTTATTAGCATTTTTCATTTTTTCTTGAAACTCTTTCGCTGCCTTTAGTTTTTTTAACTTTCTTTATTCAGATTAACGTTTGCATCTAATTCAAGTCAACATTCAAGCATCCATATTTAGTCATTGTTAAAAAAATTTTTTTATCAAACTAGAAATTTATGGATTTGATGATGGGTTTATGAGTTAATCAAAACGTGTTCAAAACCGACCTTGAGATCCAACCCAACCTTCAAAAAACAACTCTAAATATTTTTAATAGAGTTTTTCTTAATTCGGTTGGTTTGGGTTTAATTTTGATATTTATGGATTGTTTGGCTTGATTATGGTTAAATTTTGCATCTGATACATACATACTAGCGTTCACTTCATAGCTTAGGGATTTCTTTATCAAACTTCGTTGAAATTTATTCTGTAATTTATATTTTGTTGATGGGTTTATGCGTTGATTTAAATCAAAAGTCGCATATTTAAAATGATCAAAACCAACCTTCAAATTCAGCACAACCTTCAGATCCAACACAATCTTCAAAAAAAAAAAAAACGACCGAAATTCTATTTGTTTTTAATGACATTTTTTTTTAATTCGATTGGTTTGAATTCAATTCCACTTTAAATGGAACGCGCTGAATATTTTTGGAAAGACAACTGATAGACGAATCCAACGATACCAAATATGTTCAACTTCAACTTGAAAAGTAACAAGATCAATCAATAACTTTTCTGTAATATGTCATTTTTTAAGCAACATTGGCCCGAAGTTCGTAATAAAGATTTACTTTTGTTTGTTTAGTAGCTGATTAGTTAGTAAATGTCTATTAATAGATTTTCTTGTTATTTAACACTAAAAATATTTAATATTTAAAATATCTAACTAAGAAACACATAAAGAAAATGGCAAAAAAGTTATTGCTGCCTCTGTTGTTACTTTTCAAATTAAAGTGAACATATGGTATCATTGGATTCGTCTCTCGGTTGTCTTTCCAAAAACGTCAAAATATACACGATGTTCCATTTAAAATAGGAAAGTTGACATCACTTCCGGTTTCACCGGAATCGAAATTGAATTTTTGACAACATCAAAATTAAAAATCGACGTGTTTTTTCTCATAACGATAGCTCCAGCCGTTCAAAAGTTATCATGGGGGGAAGTTTTGGACCGCCCTGTATAGTAATAATAGTCAAATTAACGAAATTTGAAAAGTTAATTACAGTGGTGGCAATATCTGAAATAATGGTAATTTTGTTAAACCATAAACGATTTCCCTTAAAAACATAAATTTGCTACGACAATTGCGAAACAAGTAATCTATTTCGTAGATTTTTTCCCTTGCTTCCCTCTCACTTGTCCCAAGCTCGAAGAACTTAACTGGACTGAAAGGGAGGGATTTGGTTGCGGCCTCGACCGTCTTGCAGATGTTAAAGCCCATTTCAGCATACGCTGCAAGGATTAGGGAAACGTGGAAAACCTAATCAGAATAGTCGGTCGGAAGGCCAATTCAAGGTCAGAAACATTATAAAATTAAATCTTTGATGTAAATCTACAATGTCTCCACTAAGAGTTGAACCATAGACCTTGAAATTACTAGCCTACTGACTAAGAAGTAATAAGATTAAAAAGTCACTGTCAAAATAAAAATTCATATGGACTCTAGAAAACATTTCTTAATTTTATACACAAAATCGCTAATACCTTATCCGTAAAATTATCCTTAGACGGCAGAGTGTTTGGTAATGACACGGAGTAACTTTTCAAGTGATCGGTGATTTTATACTTTGGTTCTTTCGTTGTTAAACAAAATTCTGGGAATATTATTATATCCACCTGAAACAAAAATACATGTAACAAAAATACTAATAAATTATGGATATAGACGTGATGCAACTTGTATAATTATCAAAATTTATCAAATTTTTATAATTACTACATTTGATCAATTCTACGGTACATTTTAAATTTAAAAAAATATTGTCTTAAGGAAGACTGAGGATAAGTAAGATGAGAGATAATGCCTGCTGGAAGTCAAAACATTGAAAGTAGAGGCGAGAACGGAATCAAATCACATGCATTTAGAAGTAGAAGTCGATGAGACAAGAAGAAAAAAATAAAAGAAGAGTGGAAGGAAAAAGGATTAACAGTTGAAATGTGAGGACGATAACGGAATGTAGGATAGTGTTGGGGTAGTTAGAGAGGAGCTAGTCGAAAGAATGTAGATAGCATTAAATAAAAAGAAGAATGACTTGAAGAATACTGAAAAAAAGGGCAAAGGACAGAATTAATGAAATGCGGAGAACATAATCAGAGGTAGGAAAAAAATGTGGAGTGTAAAGGGGTGTAACTCATTTGTAAAAAACAGAAAGACTAAAAACAAAACGATAGCAGAAAAAATATGAGGGCTGTTGAGGGCTGGAGAAATTTGAAAACACTTAAAAAGTAAAAAGGAAAGACAAGGAGCGATCGATCATAACGATCAAAAGAGTAGAAAACGAACAGAACAGAAACAACGAAGGGTGGAGAGGAAGTAAGAAAATAGGGTCAGAAGAATAAATAAAAGGGTTATAGTAGGGTAGGAGAAGAGATAACTCGAGAGGAAATACAAACGGAGGAAAGTAGAAGAGAAAAGCAGCAGATGAATTTACGTACAAGAAAAATTCTTTGAAAAATATTGGAAAATGAAATATGGTTAGGTAGCAGTAAAGGATAATGGTAGGTTTTGTCTCATAGATATTTGCAATTTTTATTTGAAGCTTTAAAATCTATTAAAAGAGCAAAGTGGTCAGCTCTTTTTATGATTTACAATGGTGGAATGGGAATAGAAACCCAAGAATTTATTAAATAATTGATTGATGATATTTTTGATGAATTTTTTGTAATAAATGCCTTTCCTCTATGTACACAAAATATTCCGTTAATGAATATCCTGAACTTCTCAAAATATAATATCTCATAATAATGAATAATTAATTTAGTCATCCTTGTCGCTAGTCACATTTATTTCTTCTGACAGATGTCAAATTTCATTGTGTCATTTTTTCCTATAATTTCAGGTGAAACCTATGCGTTTTTTTCTATCGAATCTTCATTCCGTTGAAGATACATCCCACTGATATCATCAATACGTCATCGACAGGTCAAAACCAAATCGCGCCGGTCAAGCCGGCCGAGCACAAGCCGACGATCAGCGAAATCAGCGCTCCCAACCCTGCCCACACAAGATACAGACACCGAAGCCGAAAACAATCAAAACAAAGAACACCTGATAGCCCAATTGCAGCTTCAACGCAAGAGCAAAGCTTTAGAAATAGAAGAAACAAACCTCAAATCCCTCGCTACGGAAAAACATACGAAAGTGTTTACGACGTCGCGGGAAAAAGCGACAAAAAGACACAGCGCGGAAGGCGAGTGCGTTTACGATTACGAAGAGACCGATAAGGAAGAAATGAAGAGATTCGCCGAAAAAAGGGACAGCGAGTGGCAATTGTTTAAACACTACGACGAGGAACATCGCATCAGTAAAATGAGAGAGAAGAACAAACACTCGAAGAACGAACCGGCCCATAAAAAGCGAAAACTCCACGTCGAGATAACCAAAAGTGAAGATTAAAATTAAAGGTGAAATTAACCCCACACAACGGACACAAAACAAACATCACAAAACCCAAAGTGATCACCCGATCGAGGTGAGCAGCAAGGAAAAATTGTTGCAATTGTTCTTAACCCATTTAATCCCAATGTGTGAAAAAATAAAGATTATAGTGTAAGTAAGAAGTTTATTATCTAAAATATGTCCAACAAACATATTATAAAAAGAAAAATATAATATATTAATTTTTAATGCGAAAAAAAGGGTGGTGCGTTTACGAACCGCTGGTAACATATGTGAAATATTATATAAAACATTTCCCACTCTTTCCTAACTTCTTATATTAAACTTGCTTAAAAGCATTCTACAACTAGTCACACTTTATTCGCTAACGAATTTATGTTATTAAAATAACTTTCAGTATATAAAAGTTATATTTTGTCTTGGTGCGAAAACGCACCAATGGGATAATATATACAGTGCGTACCAAATGTATGGAACCGGCCTTGTTATTCCAAAACTATTCAAGCTAAATCGATAAAATTTAATATGCATGCTGTTTACAAAGCCTTCTATTATTTCCACAGTTTTGTTATTTTTTTAACTGACAAGGTCGGGAGCAGCACAGCCCACTTGATTTTTTTTTTAATGGGAAGGGGGGTCAAATCGCATACCGTTTGAAAGGTATTTTCAAGTAGAGTTCAGCGATATGCCGCTTGGCATATTTATCTCTAAAGATAACTTCGCTATTATAAATTAAAGATTGGGAGTAAGTATTAACTGGATAACTGAAGATTCAGTTAGCACTGAAAACAATGGTTAGTTTATGTTGTTTAACGAACGTCAAAAGCTTAAAACTGTGTCCGAAGTGCTAAATTATGGAGCATCTTACAGAAAAAGAACGTATAGAAATCTTGATGATGATAGGATACG
>JAFFZR010022622.1:0-10853 GCA_018397195.1 Lethrus apterus | reverse complement strand
TAAAAATATACAGGGTGTTCCATTTGAAAAAAAAGAGTTTTAGCCCTTTAAAAGATGCTACAATTCATTATCAATTTTGAAACACCCTGTATAATATAACGAGGATATTTGGTATTGACTGTTTAACTTGAAGCATTGTTACCATTATGCCAACGAATCGTTACAAAATCGTCGTTAATAAAAACATTATAATTTTTAAAGAGAACTACCTAAATTAATTTTTTTTAACTAGAAGTGGAATATCTCGAAAACCGCTCAATTTTAGTATGGAGTCTGTAGTACAAACTTTCCCTATTTTGTTCCGGGGAATCTGAAAATGCGACGATATACAGGGTGTTCCATTTAAAATAACAAAGTTGCATAACGTACAGGCAAAACTAAACACCCTGTATATTTCAGAATAATGTTATGGTGTAGAGTACTTGACTCCAAACAACTTTTACTTGAAACATTTTTTAATAAAGTGAATAGGTAAGACGTAATAGACCGACCCCAGATAGTTGGCGCACCCGGTATACGTGTGTACATTTTCTTTGTCCATAGGTGTACATTACATATAGTCTGTTCATGGTAACGTTTTTTAATAGCTAACTTTTTTATTTAAAGAGATACACACTTGGTTAAATGGACAAAGTTTAAATACCTTGCAATTAAATTATAAAACAAAAGAACATGATGCAAGCATAAAGATTATTTTTTTAAATTGAACAGCCTGTTTATTATATTATATTTTTAAGTTGCTCTGGTCGTCTGCTATAATTAATTATAATACAATTTTTCTCTAGGATTGCTAGTTAAGGAGTTAAAAAATAAAGTATTAAAATAATAAAAATCAAAAAGCAAAAGATATGTTGTTATCGATCCTCCTCTTGCAACAAGTTGTTTTACAAATGTTTTTCATCCTTCGGGCTGCACCAATATGTCTTATGCATCTCACATCAATAATAATAAAAGAAATGTATTGTAAATTATTTATTTACCACCATTATAATTATAATGAAATTTGAAAAATTATTTTATCCAAAACTCTTTTAATAGCGGTTTTAGAGAAAAATTGTCTTATAATTAATTAATTAATTAAAAATATAAATATATACAGGGTGTTTAATTTAAAAAGATAATTGTTATGCTTGTATCTTAGCAACACGATGTTCTTTTGTTTTATAATTTATTGCGCGAAATGCGCAAGGTGCTTAAACTTTGTCAATTTAACCAAGTTTGTATCTCTTTAAATAAAAAAGTTAGCTATTGTAAAATGTTCCAGCGAACAGACTGTATATTTAGTTTCTTCATTTCTTAATAAAGCACATTTCCTGTGGATCTCCGAACTCAAATAACAATCACCACGCTTTGATACGGTTAAAAATTGCCCAGTTAAATTGAATACGGTCTGATTCATTCAAAGACGACCCAGTTTTTAACGCAGACAAATTAAATAAATTAAGGAGTTAATTAATTTGATATTCAGGACGTTTCAGAGCGTCTTCGATTGCGCCAATTGCGTCCTAGAGTCTGTCGTGAATCACCGCTGCTGCATTGATACGACCTTAACCTCGAGCTGGAAGTCGGACGCTCGCAAATTCTCATTAGCTCGATTTGTCCTCTCTTCTTTAGTTTTGTATTCGCGACGCGGTCAAAAATGATCGCACGCGGATAGTTTTTAGATGTTCTCGTTCCGGGAATCGTTTTTGCGGTTTTCAGCCGGTGATGATTGCGCGATTCCGCTTGTGAAATTTTACGATAGGGGATCTTGTACGTTTCCGAGTTATTAAGAGGAGCCGGCCGGTGTCCGATGACCAATTAAGCCGAAATCGTATCGTCTTACCGCAAGCAGACCGCGACTCGTGTTTTGCGGTCTCGACAAGGTTTTCTTGGCGGTGTTTCTGCACGATCGGCGGTTTTCGAACGACACGTCGAGGATCGGGCCACTTTGTTCGCTTATCGATTTGATTCTGCATTAATGCACTAAATGTGTTTGAATTGAGTTGTTTATTGGAGTCAATATTTCATAGGACTTGATTAATTCTTCACTAAAAAAAAAAAACTTGTGTAATAAAAAAATATTGGTAAACAAATCATGTTGAAAATCCATGAGAATTAATAAATACAAAAATGCCTATTCCAATGGGATGAATTAAAAGAATTGTATAAATAAACATAAATAAATAACAAATTGGTTATATGAAAAGTGTTATTAATAGCCTTGTTGATCAAGGTGTTAAATTATCTCATTGAAAATACAGAAAACAAAATTTAGATGAATTTAATTAATTTTTAAAATTAAAATTTATAACAATTTAATTATTTGATTCACTACATTTAACCAAAATTATGTGTTTATTTTTTATTAATGTAGATAATTTTTGAAATGGAAATTATTTACTTCAAAAAATAAATGTTTGTACATTTTATTTATTTATGTGTCGTAATAAATATATTTTTATTGCACAGCAAGTTTTTTTATCATTTAAATGCTTAAGAATAAAAATATAAGCCTAATTTTCAATGAGATGTAGATTTGTACAATTTTTACAGAAATCAGATACGTAATTTTTTTTGTACCGTTGAAAGTTGTTTCCAATTACAAACATAGCTGCAATTTTCAAAAAGCTCGTGCTATTTGGTATCAGTTCACTTCTTTCAAAAGGAAAGTGATCCCATTGAATTTTCATATTTTGAATTTATATTGTAAACAATTTCAAACTGTAGAAAATATATTCTTGTAGGGATTGTGATAATTCCTGAAAATCTTATAAGAAATGAGCAATTAGTGCTTCAAAATTAAGTTTATTTATTTGCCATTTAATGTTATATGTACAGTGACCGGCATAAATGTTGCAACATATGGGGAATTTTTAATTATTAAAATGTGGTAAAATTCGTTATTCGTTTTGACACATGTCACGTGACCACTAGTATGGCAGGTAATTTAAAAAATATGTTATTCATGTGCAAAAAGTGAGGTTAGATGACATGATATCCCAAAAAGTTATTTGAAAAAGTTGCTTAAATTCAATTCTGAGAGTGTGTACAAATTTTTGTAAACATATTTAAAATAAATTAAAAACCTCAATTTTGTCATTTTTTTTATTACATTACATTTTTCGTTTTTTTTTTTGGGTTTTAGCAGCTTAACAGAAGTAAACTCTCTGAATTTGGTTGATACACAAACAATTTTGTCAATTCTTGCATAACTAACAGAGTTAAATGTAAAAAGTAGGTTTTCAGTAAGATAATTGCTGTTTCAAGGGACTGTATAAAGTAGTAATATATAAATTTTACTAAATAAGTAAGGATAGTGAAATAATGAATAAGCAATAGCGAGAACCAAATAAGAATACAGATGCTTGTTAAGCATATAAACAATTTAAAATTTATTTATTACTACTTTATACTTGCAACAGCAATCATACTGAAAACCCAGTTTTTACCTTTAACTCTGTTAGTTATGCTAGAATTGACAAAACTGTTTGATTATCAACCAGATTCAGAGAATTTACTTCTGTTGAGCTGCTAAAACCCAAAATAAGGAACCTGTAATTTAACTAAGAACTAAAACTAAAAAATTGACAAAATTGTGGTTTTTATCTTTTTTAAATATGTTTACAAACATTTGCACATCCCTCAGAATTGAATTCTAAGCAACTTTTTCAAATAACTTTTTGAGGTATCATGTCATTTTTTAAATTACCCGCCACACTAGTGGTCACGTGACATGTGTCAAAACGAATTTTTGGGTTTGTAGAAATGCTGAACCTATCCTCCAAAACGAATTTTACCATATTTTAATAATTAAAAAATTCCCCATATGTCGCGTCGCAACATTTATGCCGTTCACTGTATATTATTGTCTATAACATTGTGCACCATTAAGTTTGCTATGTAATACAATACAATATGTAAGTCATCACGTGCAGACAGACTTTGGCGATGGGTCATTAGCCTCTTTTTTGACTAATAAAGATTTTTTTTTTAATTAAAAAATGTTTCTTTTGAGTTTTTTTTTGTTTCTTTTAAACCAACTTTTCCCAAATGTCTTCGCCTTACGATTTTCTTTCTTTATTATGTTAAGTCATTTTGTTGTTACCTATATTATTTTTGGTGGGAAATAAAGATTATTATTATTTCTGGCGGTTAAGTTAAGAAGAAAAGCAGTATTAGTTTTAGTTTTTTTTGGCTTGTGCGTAAAAATGCAATTTTTTTACCTCCTTTCATGTTGTCCTTTCAAACATGCCTTCCATACAAGCTTGTTTTCTTGAGGTAACAAGATCAATAGGAAAAAGCTTTAAAATGATAGATACCATCATAGTTATCCTGTCGATTTCCTCTTCATTTTTGGCGTTTTTCTCCTATGCGTTTTCACAGCTTAAAATGCCTCATAGAAAACACCTCCTAACTAGTCCAGTAAATAGGTGAATCCATCTACATAAAATAACGTAATTTTGGTGATGTATGATTTGTTAGAGGGATGTATTCTGAGCATAATGCCGGATTTGAGGGGTTCCTCGAGTGTCAGTGGCGCCGCTATCGCAAGTAACGCGTTTAATTAGATAAATTGAATTTCCTAACTTTTTTATTCGAAACTTTTTTTTCTAGTAGCAATACTTGTCGAGTTATTTCGTTAGAAATTCACAAACTTCCTTATTTTCGTCTGTTTTTTGCCTTTACCTCCCTAACCGTTCACTTTTATCTAATTATATACATCTTTTGTTTAAAACTATTTTCTCTACAAACAATACTTTGGTAGTTATTGCTTAGTTTATCGATCGAACTCCGCGCTATCGTCGTTATGCGTTTTCACGGACGCGCTATTTCAAATGTTGCTTAGTCCAGTCAAGGTGAATCAAGCCAGGCGCTGAGTGTGTTCGCGGCATTATGCTCAGAATACACCCCTCTAACAAATCATAATATCACCCAAATAACGCTATCGCATGTAGATTGATTCACCTACTGACTGGACTAAGCAGCACTAACATTTGAAATAGCGCGTCCGTGAAAACGCGTAACGACGATAGCGCGGAGTTCGATCGATAAACTAATCAATAACTACCAAAGTATTGTTAGTAGAGAAAAAAGTTTTAAACAAAAGATGTAGATAATTAAATGATCTAAGTTTGATAATAGATAAAATTCGATAAAAGTGAACGGGTAGGTAGGTGAAGGCAAAAACAGACGAAAATAAGGAAGTTTGTGAATTTCTAACGAAATAACTCGACAAGTATTGGTGTTGGAAAATAAAGTTTCGAATAAAAAAGTTAGTAAATTCAATTCAATTTATAAGAGAAAAGGTCTCTGTAGTTTTTTGTGTAAAATGATTCGTTCTCGAGATATCGAATTAAACGCATTACTCGCCATAGCGGCGCCGCTGACACTAGATGAACCCCTCAAATCCGGCATTATGCTCAGAATACATCCCTCTAACAAATTATACAGTGAGATCGAAAAAAAAATTAGTCAAAGTAAGCCACGAACAAAAATCGGCACGTCTTTACTTAAACCACTATTTATTTCTTAATGTCAAATTGACGTTTGTCAAAAATGTTCAATAGGAAAGTGCTCCTGAAATTCTTCATAACAGGCATCGTAAGAATATTGTCATTCACCGTTTACTATTTCATTTCCATTTCAAAAACAGAATTCCTAAAGAAAAGCTTTGATTTGTTTGGACAACATTTATGACAAACGTCAATTTGACATTAAGAAATAACTAGTGGTTTAAGTAAAGACATGCCGATTTTTGTTCAAGGTTTACTTTGACTAATCTTTTTGTCGATCTCACTGTACTATCACCCAACTTACGTTATTTTATGTAGATTTTGGCTTATTTTTTGATAGATTTACTGGACTAACATTTCATTTAATTTTATTTTTCTCATCTACCCCTTTCTCTTCATATCATTTCTGCTCACCACACTCTTCTTTCACGATAACCCCGTTTTCGCATACATAATTCCTCCTTTCATAGTTAACAGTTATAAATCCTTCCCCTCCGTCACATCCACATTTTCAACCAGATCCCCTCTACCAGTTTCTTGTAGGACCAATTATTCGGGTGTTGAGTTCTCCATCCTCCGGGCCAGTTTTATTCCTGTCTGTTTCGTTTTCTTCTTATTATGTGCTTCACTCACATGTGTTCCATAATGGAATTTTATCCTCAAGCTTATACTCCAATATGTTCCCCAGTACCAGTCTTAATCCTTCTTGGAATAGCCATATGAATAGACATACAACATATCTTATCATATGTATATATATAGAGTGGTCCACCGAAAACGAAACAGATGTGTTTTCAGGTATTTAGAAGCTTAAAAAAAAAACGCCCATGCAGGTCAGTTTTCTTTTGAAGGGGGACAAATGTTTTAGCTATTTGCAGTCATCCGGTTGCAACCCTAAAAGGGGGGTGAAGTTCACAATAAAATTTTTAAATGGCGGTGGTATTTATAAAGCTCTCAGATTAACAGATGTGTTTGAATTTTTGAATTCTGATCATTACTTCCCAACTTATTAAGCTCTGAATATTCAACATTTTCATTTTTTTACCTATTCTGTTTTTTTGGAGATCAAAAAAAAAAAATAACTTTATGACTTATGACAAAGTAAAAGACAAAAGATTAAAAATACAAAGAAATTTAAAAACAGAAGGCAAAAGACAGGAAAGATAAGGGAATAGCTAATGCGAAGGATATAAATACCGCGGAAGCTAAAAACTAAAGAACTCAAGGACAAAGAGTCGACAAGGTGAAAAATTTATGAAAAAAGATAACAACGATGACGAGGAAAAGTCAGAAAGTGGGAAAATTTGCAAGTCAAAAAAAAAACCAGATACAATTAAAAGTGAAAAACTAACAAAACACCTAAACTAAAATGGAAAAAGAATAAAATAGAAAAATGTTCTCACTTTAGTTATTTTTCTTGGGCTTTCAATGAAATAAAAGATAAGTCTAATTTTGTTGGTGACTCGAGGAACACAAAGATAAATATTTCGTCAACGATTTGTAAATACAATTGACACAACAAAAAATTTAGACAGATTTGAATTACGAAATTATGTCACAATCGAACGTGCCGCGCTCATCTGCGCTAGCAACGAAACCGCGATTTAAAAACGAAACAAAACAACGATGACCGCAAAACAACCGCTTTTATTCGTGTTAACAAGGCATCGGCCTGCCGTTGTTAAATCGAGAGCGTTAAACTCTCGATTTGTTGTGCCGCACACTTTTATCGACGAACCCGCAACATCATTGTTCTGTTCGTTTTTGTCGTTCTCGTTATGCATTTTTTTTTCGCTCTCGGAGCGCCCGTCCCGTTTTTAAGCGCGTACCTCCGCGCCCATTTTTCGAACGCGTCGCGCTCGAAAGCGTCCGTTCGCGTCGGGGGCGCGTCCGTTACGCAAAATCGCGAGATAAGCGCGACTGCATTGCAACGTTCGCTCGCGCCCTTTCGTTTTGTAATTAACGTCGTCCGCGGTCGTAAATCTCTCGGAGGCGACTTCCTCGTGTTTTGTTGCCTCTTTCGCCGAGCATCGTTACGTAAAATTTACGAGAGGCGCGCGTGATTGGCCGAAATTATCTATGTGGAAGCGATTTGTCGAAATTGCACAGTGGCGTATCAAGGAAGTTTAGAAACGAATCTTGTTGATTTCTCCTCGTCTAATTGAATTAGGGAAGGAATAAGGAATAACGCGAAATTTTCTACTGGATTCTTTGATCCAAAACAATGACATTTATTAAAAAAAAAAAAAAATAACCTAAAAGTAACCATAAATGTTATATCATGTTCCTTTGTCCATTCTAAATCCTGCCTGACCCTCGTCTATATTTTCTCCTTTTTATGCTTCTTCTTCCAGCTTTTACTTTAAATTCTTACATATAGGACGTTCCGGTTCAGATTTACTAAGCCAGCTTGTGCAAGTGTAACGCAAGCAGAAGATATAAGAAACAGTCGTGGAAATGAGATAGCAATACAATAATTACGCCCATAACTGCGGGGAGAATGAGTAACTAGGCGTTACTAAGCCGAACGGCGTTACTTTTACTTTGTCGGTCTAATTGGGTCCAATTAGACTCAATTATGTCCCTAAATTACGTACTGTTGCACGTAAATCGACAGCCAAAAAATGTTAAATTAACGAACTGGATCAAAAATTAAAAATTAGTTGGATACAGTTTTCTTTACGTTGATTATTTTAATGCAAAGCAGATTTATTGACGAAAATGCGAAAAAAATGGTGTAGCGACTTATTAAATTAAAAATCACTTTTGTAAGTTTGATGTACGAGGTTTAGTTAAAAAAATTTAAATTAACGAACAGGACCAACAATTTAAAAATGGTTTAATATAAAATAGATTGTCGAAAATCAAAATAATAATAATAATAAATAAATTTGTGAACCAATCTAAAAATAAAAAAAGGTTAGCCCAAAAAATTCAAATTTGATGTAGTACGCTGTTCAGTTAAAAAGATTTAAATTAACGATCACGACCAAAAATTAGAAAATAGTTGGATATGAATTTTTTACATTTAATTTTTGACTATTTTAATAGATATAAAATATGTAGATTGTCGAAAATCGAAAAATCAATAAATAAATAAATAAATTGGTGAACCAACCTAAAAACAAACAAAAAATGTTAGCCCAAAAAATTCAAATTTGATGTACGAGAGTCGGTTAAAAATTTTTAAATTAACGAACAGGACCAAAAATTCAAAAATAGTTGGATAAAAAAATTTTAAATTTAATTTTTGATTATTTTGAATATAAAATGGATTGTCGAAAATCGAAAAATCAAAAAATAAATTAGTGACCAACCTAAAAATAAAAAACATGTTAGCCCAAAAAATTCAAATTTGATGTACGAGGGTTGGTTAAAAAATTTTAAATAACGAACAGGACCAAAAATTTAAAAAATACTTGGATACAATTTTTTTACATTTAATTTTTGATTATTTTGATACAAAATAGATTGTCGAAAACCGAAAAATCAAAAAAAAAAATAATTTTTGGACCTAGAAAAAAAATGTTAGCCTTAAAAATTCAAAGTTGATGCATGCTGTTCAGTTAAAAAATTTAAAGTAACGAACAGGACAAAAAATTTGAATTTTTAAGGCTAACATTTTTCTCTTGGTCCAAAAATTAATTTTTTTATTTTACATTTAATTTTTGATTATTTTAATGTAAAATAGATTGTCGAAAATCGAAAAATCAAAATAATAATAATAAAAAATAAATAAATTGGTCCTACTTAGGTACCTACCTAAAAATTAAAAAAAAATTAGCCTTAAAAATTATAATTTGATGTACGAGGGTCAGTTAAAAAATTTTAAATTAACGAACAGGACCAAAAATTAAAAAATAGTTGAATACAAAAATTTTATATTTAATTTTTCATTATTTTGATTATTTTAATATAAAATAGATTGTCGAAAATAGAAAAGTCAAAAAAAAAATAAATAAATAAATTGGCGAACCAACTTAAAAATTTTAAAAAATGGCCTAAAAAATTCAAATTCGACGTACGCTTTCAGTTAAAAAAAAAATTTTAATTAACGAACAGTACCAAAAATTAAAAAATTGTTACAAATAAATGTTGATTATTATCAAGTTTTTGTCAATATTTCTACCCTGTAAATAAAATATTGTCTTTTTTCAAAACTGCCAATAAATTTATTACAATAATTGAAGCTTGAATCCTTAGAACGAAGTTAAATACAAATGAAAACTGCTTATGTCGCAGTATCAAGGTGGAGGGGGAGTACTTTTATCACGGTGCCTTGGCGTTGAAAAGAACCATAAACTCATGCGTGTCTCCTATTTCATTTATTTCACACGTACTGTTGCGCCGGTACAAACGTGTGTACCCACTAGACGAGAGAAAGGAAAATATTAAATAATGATACTATACAGGAAGGTTTTTTTTTGTTCTTTGACAATGTCGATATTTCATACATGAAATTTATGACAGATATATTTTATTATTATTTTATGGGCCGGAAACATCGAGATAAATTAAAAAATAATCGACGTTTAAGTCTCGTCGATTTACATTGCAAGTGTAGTACGTACGACCGATAGCCCCCAACGGCGACGTGAGACAGACTGGCGAAATAAAAGTAACGGACGCATCGCCACAGGTAACGCCCTAGTCACCCGCAGTTGTGTTTTTTTATACTCACCTGTTGCATGTATCCAACCCACATCGTCCCTCGCCACTTTATGGAGTTTAATGTTTTTGTTACCTTCACCTTCTCTTACTCTAACTAGTGATGGGCACAATCGAATGAATTCATTCGAATAATTCGATAGTTAAAATCTCTCGATACAATCGATAGATTACGAAAATAGTATTCGTTAAAAAATAGTATTCGTTAAAAAATAGTAGTCGATAAAAATAGTAGTCGATAAAAATAGTATTCGTTAAAAAATAGAAGTCGATAAAAATAGTAGTCGATAAAAATAGTAGTCGATAAAAAATAGTAATCGATAAAAAATAGTCGATAAAACAAGGCAACAAAAATTGAAAGTGATGCACGAAACCGAATAATTAATTTTTAATGTTATTAATTTGAATTTAGAATTTTATTTCTTTGTTTATTACACAGTGATTGATGTAGTCTGTAGTCGATATTTGAATTTGCAAGATTTATAATTTATAAAATATAATTTATTTACTGTTTCTATTTTTTGTTTGTTTGTTTATTTATTTTTGTGTATAACATTTTTAAATAAATTTTAAAGAAATATTTCCATTCTAATTTTAATATTTTTGTATATGTTATAGTTAGGTATATACTATATTAGTAAGACATTGTATTTCAGTAATTTTGTTCTATTAGTCTGGCGTCTGGCTAAT
>JAFFZR010022621.1:0-11000 GCA_018397195.1 Lethrus apterus | reverse complement strand
ATCTGCTTGATCCTTTTTAGCTTTGTTTTTTTAATTTTCATATAGTACCTTTCGCCTTTCTGGGCTATGGAATTAAATTCGTTTTTTTATAATATTTCATATATCATTTTTTTCTTTTGCACTTGAATTATCGGTTTTTTTATTTTCGACTATATGTAAATATTTTTCAACTATTCTAATTTCTCCTGTTCTAAATAATTTCTATATCTATTTCGTTTTTCCCTCATTTTTATATTTTTTACCAGTTATACTAATGTAATGAATGTAGTCATAAATACCAAATGAACCAATTTATAGCATTCAGCGCACCCTATGAATGGATAGTGTATACATATTTACTTAACCGAAGATTACTAACTGAAACGAAATAAAATCAAGAATGCGATGGTGAAACGTCAGTTTATTTTAATCTATAGATTTTATTTAATCGGTAGTTAGTAAACTGGAGATTTAACTGGCCTTGGTGAATACGGGCCTAAGTGTTCTGACGACATGTGACGATGTGACAAATAAATAACTTGTGATCAAATACTATTTACGTATTTACACGAATGTTATAAAAATTGTAAATTTAACTGATGATTAATGTCCAAAAATAAATTTGAGACGCGATATTTTGACGACGATACATTGGCAGCTTCGTTACAATTTCATGCAGTTTTTTAATCTAATTAATTTAATTCCCAAAGTGATTTGAATTTCAAACAAAATTGACATAGATTAGCCCGATTATTAATTGAAGATCGATCGGAAAAATCGTATTTGTTCCAATAGTTTTTAAAGGTGTGTCAACACTAAGCAATTATACTGATCATAATTATACGGATTACATTTTATAATTAGTTTGAACTAATTTTTTTCGATTGAAATTCGATTGCCTGACAATTTCGTTTTATCAGAAATTATAATCTATGTTACGACAAAAAGCTAGAGCATCAATAACTGATTTTCCTGAAGAAATTACATCACGAATTGTTATGTTTATTTAACGATTAATTCAAACAAGTTAGATAGTAACATTTTCATTAAAAAATGTTAAAATTGTTAGAAGAAATACAACAATTAAAATGAGAAAAATTTAGTGTGAGATCAACAAACCAGCAACATAAATATTTATTTAAATAAACTATACTATGTTCGTAAATTCGAAGGAGTAAATACATAAGAAGTACAATGGAACAATTTTCGAATTTACCGTTAGTTGACCAACGCTGATCTTATTATTTAGACGTCCAATTCTACTTTCTGTTATTGTTAGATGTGATTTCGTGCAATTGTCCGTTAGATTTTGTGTATTTCTCCAATCTTTTTCATTATAAAAAGTTAATAAAACACACACTTTCTTTTGAATACCTGCAATCACTTTTAAAGAGGGAAAATGTAATAATGTTTAATTTCTAAACATTTTTTTTTTAATTAATAACTATTTACTAATATTTAACAATCAAATAATTTGGAGAAACTAAAATCTTGTTTAAACCAAGTTTATTGATAAATGCCCCAAACGGGGGCGTTTCTTGGCGGTGAAACTACAGTCCTCGGATTTGAATACATTCAAATTGAAGTGATTAATTCACCTTGCTGCGCACTTCACTCCTATAAAGAACTGTTTTTTTATATTGTTAATAAACAATAAACGATTTTTTAAATACTTTAAAATCGATACCTGTCAGCTGTCACACATGTAAACATTAAATACCGGAAATCTGGTTGCGAATACGGCAATTTACACTGTGTAAACGTGTCTCGCAAGTAGCCAATCAGTGAGCGAATTTTTTAATTGAGAATTTTAATTTACTCCTCCGAATTTACGAACCTAGTATAGATAGATAAAATAAACTAAAGATAGTAGAAACAAAAATATAAATAATAGATTAAACTTAAACCCTGGTGCCTCTATAAAGAAAGTTTTTTATTAGGCCTTCCTTCCATTTTTCTTCTGTAACTAGTTTACTTACTTCAGATTGGAGTTGGAAGAGGGCGAGAGCAGGGGAGGAGGGAGATGAAATATATTAGTTTGTAATTCTTAGATGCCAATAAAGTTTGTTTTTACTTTAGTTCTACTTCTCGCATATCCTTCTCTATAAAAACGACATTCAAAATGATGAGTACAAACGTTTTACGTCCAACAGTCAAATTCTAAACAAAAGCTTCAAAAACAATAAATGTCTATTTAATTTAATTGGCGCTCCAAATAGCCTACAAAACAAATCCCACTCATCGAGTAAACAACAAATCGGTAAAGTAGCGCATATTTTCCACCGATTTTACGGTTCAATTTACGAAATCGTTGGCACTGCATGCGATCAGTTAAGTATTTTAACGGAGAAATACATTTAATCGATTTTACAGTTGAATAAAGACACTGCAGAAACACAAACCATATGCCACATAATACGATAAAACTATAAAATGATGTATTCCTGCATGTGTGGCTTTGCTGACCAAATAATCACTTTCATGTTTCAATCGAAAACACGTTTCGTCTAAAAGAGAGCGAATGCTGATATTTTCACATCAATTTTGTTTAAGCATAATAAACAATCGCACGACTATTTCAGAAAATATTTACATTTTGTATATTCACGAGGTATTGTTATGTAATAATTTGCCACTGCGTTAATTAGGTTTATTTGAATTGGGTGTGTAATACTTTCGCTTCGTAACATAAACTATTTAATTAACGTAATTAATGCATAGGTTTTCTTAAAAAAAAAATAATCCTAAATCGATTAGAATAATTTATTTGATTTACAACGTAGTGCGGAAACGTCAATCAATTAACACATTTTATTTATTGAATGTAATCAACGATGTTACGTCGTATAAAATCAGTACTTTTAATTTTCATGATGATGAATGCATAATTATTATTGTGATGATTATTTTTGAACAAAATGATGACTTTACAAAATTCTTGTGGGATGATTCCTTAACAACTCGAAATTGGGATACGTATGATTAATAATTTCTTTTCTTACTTGTTTTTATCTATTTCCCGACTCTTTAATTTCATTGTTGAATATGTTAATATGTCAATATGGATTTTTAAAACAACTGATCAGAATCGTCGGTCTCTAAAAGAGTATTGACTAGTATTGACTGAACATTGACTAGAAATAATCATAATTTCATTCCATCTAAAATAAATAAACAATACAAACCGTTACACGTTTTTTGTTCATAATATTTACATGAAGCGATAGCGAAGGTATTTTATGATGGCTCGCGCCCCGCACGATGATTTTCGCAAAAAAAATAGCATCCGGTAGGAAATTTGAAAATAACTATTCCAGTGTTTACACCATCTAGTTGTATATAAAACAATTAACATACATCGCGAGTTTTACGTATAAAATTAGTAAATTTAATTTACAAATAAATTTTATTTTGGCCTCCGTTTCGTTGTATGAAAAATACATTTGATAAATCTCATCAACGTTAGATCATGTTGCAATTATATGACATCATTTTACAATAAGCAATCACAACTGAAATAAGAAGTGATGGAAGGATAATCACGCATTCTGTTTCAAACTATAAATTTCTACTTCTTGTTGTTCTGTCATACAAATTTAAAGTTTAAAAGATTAATAGAATAAAACATAAAGGAGAAACAATAAAATTTACAGATATAAACTTTATTGCAATATTTTATTTTACAAAGATGAAAGAAATTGATAATGAGGATGAGTATAGACAAGTAGAACGTTCGAATGTGACAAACGATTGCCTGGCCAGGAAAAAATGAATAGATTAAGATAAATGACCAATTCAATGAAGACAAATGATATGAACAAAAATCGACCATTTACAACAAATGAACCGATTAATACAAATGATCGCCTGATTAATACAAAACACCTGATTAAGTCGGAAACCCAACTCAAACTCAACCTTTTCAAACTTCATCCCTGAAATAAATCTCTCGATTAAGATTTGAATCATAGACCATAAGAATATTGTCCCAGTGATCATCATCCCATAATTAGAATAAATGCGTCGATCTGAACAAACAAGTTTCAAAGGTCTATCATAAGAAGGTTAAGGTTAGTAAAAAAGACTAAACGAATGATTACCAAGGAAAGCGCAATGGCTAAAGAGAGAAAGATACATATCAGTACGTAATGGCAGAAAAAATTGCTAAGGAAAGCGCAATGGCTAAAGAGAGGAAGAGACATATCAGTACGTAATGGCAGAAAAAAATGAAAACATATAAAAATGTTATGAAGTTGAAAAATATAGCGACGATTGAGGAAAGAGAGAAGAGGAAAGGAAAAAGACAAGAACTAATGCCACAAAATGTATAAAAATGAGAGAAAGTACCCTGAAATTTCATCAACATAAAATTAAAAGTAACGCAAATGCAGCAAACTGAACCTATTAGATGATTAATGTGGTATTTAAGAATTCAATTTACAGGCTTCATGATAACATGCTCACATACAAGCGTTAATAACCTTGCAACACATTGTCATAAATTGCAATGTAATTCATAAAAAGTCACGATCTAAAGTATTCTGAAACGGTGTGTTTATGGTTTCGAAATACATTATAGAGAATAATTATCGTGTACATGTAAATGTTTTATCGTTTAAAACTGTGTTTATAAATAATTTATAAGTCAAAAATTCTCATTTATGTGACATTACAAAATGTCTATCAAGTTATTAGAATTTCTTCAATAGCAAAGTAAAAAAATCTTTAAAACCTTTGAAAATGTTGAATAGCTTCTGGAAGTTTTCTTAGTTGATTATAAAACTACATGAAAGTGGGGCTTTGAAAAGCCAACGAAATGGTAAAGTAGACACCTTGTCACTAAGACCAGGTATAGAAACAAATGCGCCAAAAATATATCAAGATTAACTCGAATAAATTTGATAATGTGTGCTTTTAATTTTATTTTGAATTTCTGCACATATTTTAGTTTTACTTAAAAATTAAACAAAAACGAAACGAAATATACAATATTTAATTATAGAATATAAATTTATTGTTCTAATCAAATATGTATTGTTCCAACGTTTTATAGTTATTATATAAACAATAAATAAAGTTTATTTGGCTGTAAAATTAATTTAAACTAAATAAATTGTAACAGTGACTACAATAAATAAAAAGATTTTTGAAATAAACGTCTGACTCTGACTCTGTTTGAATTTCGTTATTTCGATACAAATTTTCTATTGTAATTTATTTTTTCCTGTGAGGCAGAATCTGACTTACTTAGATAAAATTTTGGTGACTTGTAAGAATAAAGAGAAGCAACAAGGAACAAAGAGAACTCTTTCAACACACAAGAAATAACTAAAATCAACGACAATATAAAAATAAACTAGGTATACAGGGTGACGACATATATTCTCCAACTTCTGTTGCAGGTGGATTATGTAAGGGCTACATTTTAAAAATATTTTCAAATATACAGGCCAAAATATTTATGCTACTGTGATTGGTTAATAATTGGTACGATTTACATTCAAGAATTTGAAAATCCTGTTAAGTTCATAAATAGCATTCTATTTTGTTTGAATTATTAAACTCTATAAGTTATTGTCGTTGATTTTATTTATTTCTTACGTGTTGAAGGAGTTCTCCTTGTTCCTTGTTGCTTCTCTATATTCCTGGAAGTCGCCAAAATTTTGTCTATTAAATCAGGTTCTGCCTCGCAGGAAAACTAAACTATAGTGTTCATACAAGGATATTCAGCCGTATTCTGTTACTTTCATTTTTTTCATTTTCAGCAAGTTGTTAAGATAACAATATTGTTATCACTATAGAAAGAGGTTTTTGATTGGTCGAAAAATACAAGTTGTCATGTTGATAGCAAAAATAACAACATAACAACTTATGTTGCATTCGCTATAAATACATAAATACATGAAATTGTTGAATCAAAATTTCTTTCCATGTGTGTACAAAAATCAAAATCAAAATCTAAATGGTCATTTATTGAAGAATTTCCAATCAATAGGTAAATGATAAGGAGCTATGCCGAATGAAGGACTTAAGTGAAATCTAATAAAAATTAGGAGTATATTTTTTCAATAAATTTGTATTTGGCGGAAATCACAACTTTATTGCTATAATGTCATTAAATTTGATCTTGAACCACTTCAATGTATTTAATATCACTTTCTAGTTTCTGATGATTAGTTACAGAATTTTAACCTAACTACACGAAAATGGTTAGAAAAATGTCTGATAATAATTGTAATTTTTTAAATTTTATTTTGGAAAATCTTTTCACGATGAAAGCGATGAAGTGATGAAAGCCTGAAAAACCTGCCTTGGATTTAAATATAAAATAGAAAAAAATAATAGAAAATTTCTGTAATTTAAACACAAAATTTTTTGGTAGAAAATAATGAAATGGAAAAGAAGAAATTGCTGGATTTATAACGTGTCCGCAATTGCTGTTTTCACAAAAAAAAATACTTCTTGAATGGAAAGATCTCGTGACTTTTTGGAATTGTATTGAGAAAAGTGTAAATAATTTCAAAAATTGTTATTAGTTAATCAATTTTGTTTTGGCTTTAGAAAATTCTACAAGACAGTTCGATCTCTGTCGTGTTTAACAAATTAAAACAAAAATAAGATTTGACGTCGAAAGCTTTAATATAAAATCAAATTGGGTCGTTCCTTAGACATTTTATTAAATTTTGAAACTGTTGATTTTTATAATGTTTAATTTGGAAAAATTTCGAGCAACTACTAACAATAAAATTTAAAAATATATATATAAATTATAATAACAATATATTATTATTATTATTAGATATGAATTACATTATATTATTATTGGAAAACACTTTAGAAAAATCTTTAAGTGGGAAAAATGGGAAAAATACGTTGTAACAAAACTGTCTCACAGAAAAACGTACATACACGTTTTTCTGTGTGTTTCAATTTTATTTTAAAAATCTACTTTAAATAATTTTTGTAAAAATGTCTTAATTTCAGAAATAATCTTTCCTTTATAGGTTGGTCAATATAGTAGTTTTCCAGCGTTTTATAAAAAAAAAAAAAGTTTCAAATAAAGTTATATAGTATGAGATACTGAGAATATGGCCATGATAAAAATAAATGCAACGTTATTGCAAATGTACAATTTTCAACACAATTAATAAAAATGTTATCTGAAGAAGCTTGCCAACAATTACAATAATATTAAAATTAATTTATTAAAATTAATAGAACATGGACATGATCGTTCTTCCCAAATCTACCACTAATTTTTTTTCACTTATGAATCTCTTTCATTTAACTTCTTCTAGTCGATTAATAGGCAAAGAGAACATTTAACTTCTAGTCGATTAATAGGTAAAGAGAGCATTGTTAACAATCTGAAAAAAATACTCTGCTGATGATTTCCATGCATTTGGCTTTCAATGTAATCGGATGAGAACCTGATCCAGACCGTCAAAAATGACAGTTTGAAACCCCTAACTTAGTAGCTTAAGTTAATCCACGTGAAATTGATTGGTACTATTAGTACGCGTCAACGTCAAAATCAGCACAGCACACCAACAAACGGTCAATTCAACAATTAAATACGAAAAAGTCGAAAAGCAACTATAATCTACGATTACAGACTATTGATTTTATCATTATTTTTATGTTCGTTTGATTGAATTGATTTTAACGCTGAGGTTAACGTCCTGCAATCGACAACTTCGAAGCGGGTTTCGGCAGGTAAAATGGCATAAATTTAACGTTGATGATGGCTTCCAAATCCGATTATCAAATATAACGAATAATGCAGTCACTTATTGTATTTTACATGTTTACAGCATATAACTGCGTTTTGAATCCGATACTACAAATTGTTTTTAAAACAATGCTCGGTATGTTTATTATTTTAATACTTAACTTTTCTTTGTTATTTTCACGAGTACAAAATACACATGACTGATAAATCAACAATAAGAACTGTTTAAAGTTATCAATCCAATCCATTGAGAATATTAATCTACCTTTAAACCTTTAAACGCCGCATAGGATTTTATTATAATCGTTGTTTATAGAAAAACTGTAAATATGGTAAAAAATGCCTGTCAAAATGCCATCTTTGAACTGCCTAACATGTACGATTTGCTGTTAGTAGGTACTCATAAACCTTTTAAAAAAAAGTTTGGTGGTGAATCTATTTGTTATGTTAGCATTTTATTTTCAAAATTTTTTATACACTCTCTCTCTGAAATACTTACGACTAAAAACAGGAAGAAAGGAAGACCGAAAACGAACTGGTTAGAAAAAATTAAATAGATTGATCAAAGAAGAAAAGATTTAGAAGGTATGAAAACCATGGCAAGGGCCTTGGAAAAGGTGGATCAAAGAGGAGTAAATTTTTAAATCCGACGCCTAAGGCATAAGGATTTGGAGAAGAAGAGCATAGATCGTTAGAAACCATTTCTTCCAGTCGTCCTCCCTAAATTTTGTTCTTAATTTGAACGTAACCTCCTTCAAATTGCTTAAATTGTACATTTTTCTTTTAAACTTGATCCATGACATCAATAATTCATAAATTAATGATCGTCGATAAGCTCTTCAATTTACGACAATACGCGAAAGTACATTAACGATATTACATTTCATATACGACGTATTTATACCCTAGCTTTCATCTGTTAAGTGCTGTCAAGTTTGCAGAATACTCCACTGTGTTGTTCCAATGATCGATATCTGAACAGTTCATCTGCTTCGCTTGTTACGGAAAACTCTTATGGCTTATTATTTGCAAGAATTATTGTTTATTTTAGGGCATAATAGTTTTGTTTGTATAACGTAACATGCATCAAACAGATGAAGTTAATTTATAAGAACTATTAAATGGTTGGTTAATTGGTTTTAAATGTAATTTTTGATAAATTAAATAAAACACTTTGGAATAATTACGCTTTCTTTTAATAAAGCGCGAAAGCTTTATTTGCCGCTACGTTAAATCGTTTCAAGTTTATTTAATTGCCCATAATTAAAATGCATAAAGAAAATAACGACTTTCATCAAAATGTAACGGTGGCTGATCGATTCATCAACTTGGAAATCATTTGCAGTATTTGCACTATCGACTAAATGCTTATAAAAGTTATAAGTAATTAGAATCACCTATTAATTATATGTTATTATTTTCTATAAAAATTTCTGAATAAATCATTTTTCTCTGATGAATGTCGTTGTAGAATTCGCAACCTAATAAATAATTAAGAAAGGCTAATAAGAACCAGCGGAAGCTGTGGGCAATGCAGATTTGTACAAAGTATCGTAACCTTTAGAACGGGCACTATAATGGCTTAGAAGCGTGCAAAATTTATTTTTATGCGAGCACAATGACAAAACCAAAAAGAGACTACAGAAAAGAAAAATTAAAGTTTTTCGATAAAAACACTACACGGTCACGTATTTCAATCTTGAAGACATTTATACGTGTTTTTAACAATACAATCCCTAGTCATTACCTTTAATTCTTCTCCATCGAATTTTTCCCTATTTAGGCGAACATTTTTGTTTGTTTTGTCACGACATGTTTCAACTGTCGATTTTTCGAACCTGTTGCTATTTATACCCTGATTTCTCCCTGCAGGTAGCGAATGAGTGTGAAGATAGCAACGGATTAGCCGTTGGTTCGTTTGCGGATTTTCCATTTTCTTTAAACATGTGCATATTTTATGTTTGTTGCTTTTTTGATGGACCTCAAGTAGTTTTAATGTTTTTTTGAATGGTGTTGGCTTCGTGTCCATATTTATTGACATGTTCGGCGAAGTTGAAGTCGACTTTGTTACTTTTATACGAATTAATGTGTTCTTTAAATCGGTCTGTTGATATATGCCATTGTTAGAATATTTGTCTGATGTTTCTATGGTTTGCTTGGTTTTTTGTTTTGCGTCGTCAGTTGTTTTGTGATGTCATGTTTTTTGAAGATTTTCTTTATTTTGTGCACGTGAAAGTTGCCCATTTTCTTTCTCGATGTCAGTTCAGCCTTAGGTGTTGTGTGATTCTTCCTAATGCTATTTGTTATCGTTTTGTGTAATTGATCGATTATCTTTGTCTCGTATTCAGGAAGAAAAACCACTCAAGAATTAACCTTAATTAGTTCAGCGATTTTGACATGGAGAACATTGACGATAAAGTAAACTTTTTAAATCATAACTTAAATTTCATCTTCAACATCCATGCTCCTTGGAGGACGTGTACCTTCACTAAACCTTTCACCCCGTTGTTGACTGATAATGTTAAGTTAATGATGTCCCTGCGTAACAAAGCTCTAACTAGATACAAACGGACTCGCTCGGCAGCTCATTGGGATTATTACAAATCTCTTAGAAATTTAACTTCTCAGGCTATTAAGGCGGAGAAGAAAGCTTATTTGAATTACAGATGTCAACACCTGAATAAGAAGACCTTGTAGAATGATCTAAAAGATTTAAATATTTACAAGAAACGATCTGACCAGTTGCTTAATGACTTATAAAATGTCAATTTGATAAATAATCATTTTAACACAGTTACAGGAATTACCCAATGTCCTGCTAAAGAACTTTTGGATTATTATGACCTGAATTTGTTGCCGAATGTTTCCAAATTTTCTTTTGTTGAAATATCTGAGGAGGAAGTTTCAAGAATTGTTGGTAGTATAACATCACACTCACAAGGGATGGATGGCATTAGCATAAGGATGTTGTCTGCCTGCTGCCCTCACCTTCTACCGATTCTGACACATATCTTCAATTCCTGTCTAACAAAAGGTGTTTTTCCATCTGTTTGGAAAGAGGCCTGTGTTGTTCCCATACCTAAGACTGCTAACCCTACTGGTTTAAGTGATTTGCGGCCGATTAGCTTACTGCCCGTTTTATTGAAAGCATCTAATGATTATGACCAAACAACTGCAGGCTCATCTGTCGTTGTGCAATATACTCCCTGATTTACAGTCGGGTTTTAGAGCGGGTTACAGTTGTTCTACTGCATTAGTAAATATTACCGATGACATCATTAGGGCAACT
>JAFFZR010022619.1:0-11163 GCA_018397195.1 Lethrus apterus | reverse complement strand
CATTTGGGTCAGATTAGTGACAACTCCGATACAGAGGGATGTTTTATAACAAATTATTCGCATTACGTTCAGCACTCTTGCCTAAGCGGCATTATTTATTCCAATTAACTATTTGGCCGGACGATGATGATGGATCGTCAAAGGGATATAATACAGCTGTATCGCGGTGAACAAATATAAACAGTTTTCAACGTTACTTTTAAGTTAAAGTGTTGAAATAACTTTACACGATGAAAAATTAAAAAATGTATTTTACACATTTTTATTTATAACGTTTCGAAAATGTACTAGATGATATCAATTAATGTAGTTAATCTATACAGTCCGTTCTACAAAACGGGCCCGAGACTATAGCGGCTTCAATTGTGATACAATCACCAACAAACCATATATATTATTAAATGGGAGTCTTAGCTACAACTTGGCGAAAAAAATTCTTTATTAAACACCTTCATTTATTTGTTATGACGTCATCGCCATTTTTTTTAAATGGCAACCTATATTTTTTATGTTTTATTTCGTTATGATTTTTAATTCTGTTTTCAACGGTGTGCAAATTTAAATAGGTTGCATAAGAAAAAAATCAAGAAAAACGGCTTTACAATTTTAATAGAAATATGAATGAAATGAACAAATTAATCCAACTAATCCATGATTACCGTGATTAAACAAAATAAGACGATTTGATCAAAGTAGGTAGATCTTTCTGAAATTTTGTATAGGGCCACAATTTCTTATTATGAACGACTTTTCTTAGTAACATTTTCCCGTATCATGGATTAGTTGGATTAATTTGTTCATTTCATTCATCTTTCTATTAAAATTGTAACGCCGTTTTTCTTGATTTTTTTCTTATGCAACCTATTTAAATATGTATACCGTTGAAAACAGAATTAAAAATCATAACGAAATAAAACATAAAAAATATAGGTTGCCATTTAAAAAAAATAGTGATGACGTCATAACAAATAAATGAAGGTGTTTAATAAAGAATTTTTTTCGCCAAGTTGTAGCTAAGACTCACCCATTTAATAATATATATGATTTGTTGGTGATTGAATCACAATTGAAGCCGCTATAGTCTCGGGCCCGTTTTGTAGAACGGACTGTATACATAAATATAGGATCGTATCATTTATTTTTTTATATTTGATTGTCTTTTAGATTTTTTTGTAATTAAAAAAATTTAAAAGAATTGATAATTGTGAAAGAGAAATTGATCAGAACGGCAGGAATGTGGTTAAATATTATAATATAGTACAAGTTTGTGGAGTTAAAAATTAACGTTTAAGCATTTTTTAAAATGCGGGTACGGTCAGTTGAAGTAATTCCAACGTTAACAATTACAAAACGTATTTAAATACCGAAAACACAATGAAAATAAATCGTATTAATTCGACTGCGTTCGAGAGGTACAGTTGGATACGACGGAATCATTACGTATAATAAGTTTTCCCGTGAAGAAAATTAAAGTGGAACTTTAAACACGAGAGGAGCGCAGAAATGCCCTTAATTAAGCCGAGTTCGGCAAACATGAAGAAAAATTCATTACTTATTTAAAACGCGGAAGTGTTTTAACTTTTCGAAGCCGCTTCGCCTAATGTTGTTAACTTGTTTGAATTTTAAATGGAAATTCTTTCGTAGCGTGTTGATATTGCGCGATAATTAACAAACACATTCGCTCGACGAACGAGCGAATAGTGATTTTTCTTCTTTTGAATTTATAGTGTCATTAGGAGAGACGCTAACGGCACACTTACAATTATGCCCGTAATTATATGAAAAAGAAACGAAAGGTTTTATAAAGTTATTAAGCTTTTACGGTTTATACGTAGTATTAAAATATTTGAGTTTCAATAGGCAAATATTATAGTGTATTTTAAATTCAATGGATTTTACCGGCGCCTCCACCAAATTTTAAAATTCATAATTATATAGCATAGTCAAAGTATTTTGTAATATTATATAAAAAATATAAAATTCTTTATATGTGAAATAATTTTCAATATTCTCTCAAATATTTATTATACCCAACAAACAAATTTTGTTATAAATCTTTGTGATTGTCGAAATCATAAAACGGACTAATTAATTTTATATAAAAAGCATTATAGGACACAATATTTTTAAGACTGTGTAAATTCAAACGTAATGCACTTTCATTTAGAGTTTTCAACGTTCAAAGAGACCTCAAAAAATGGAACTTTAAGGGTGCCGCATGGTGTACATTTCCCCCTGCGAAAACATAACCCGATAATTCGATTTCGGCGCGTAAAGTTTCCGGCAAATTGCAGGATAAACACGTCAAATTCAAAAAACGCCGAACGACACGTCGCACAGTGGTTTCGAAACATGTTTCCGGCAAAAAAAAACTTAACTTAAAATCCATAGAAGACAACTCATTCAACCAACCTATGTTGGGAGAGGAGACAATTCGTACGTACAAAAACAAATGAGGAGCAGGGAGACGCTCTTGAGGGATAGTAAAATGGGGTCCATTCTAGATGTCTGTGCTAGTGCTAATGCGGCGTTCGGACCTGGATCGGACCACATACCCTCCAAATCTTTTGTAATCTAGAGTATATTAATTAGCATTTATGTAATTAATGCCTATTAATTATTAATTAATGCTTATTTTATTTAATCACCACTTTCCCAGAAAGTAGCAGCCGAAATTTCTAAGAATAACAATAGAGATTATAAGGATTATATAGGCATGATTATGTTTAAAAAAAGTGTTGTTGATTCTAACAAAAATAACTAGAATTTTCGAGACGTTCCTTATACCGATTTTGGGTGGTGATAATTCATATTCAAACAGAGATGAGTGCTATGAAATGCAATTTTTTATAAAGTTTGATCATTTAACAAACTATTTGCTAAAAATATGCAATCAAATTTTACTTCTCGTACGTCCATGGACTATGCGTCGTCGACGTACGAAGAAACAGGGACGGCGGCGCAAAGAGTCGCATTTACATATCTAATTTACATGATTACGTTTAGGTGTCGAACAGATGACGAAATTGAGGTTTACGGCAGGAACGAGCGGCGCGAGCGCGCGCGCCATCTGGATTAATCAACGCGCGAGCCCCCCTCTCCCGAAAAAGAGAACTCGAATTTCTCCTCGTAAATTTACCGATACGTACTGTACGTTCTTCGGAACGGAAAAAGACGCAGAGGAATAAATTTCCGAACAAATAAAATTACATTCGGTATGTAAATGATGCCTCGCAGCGTTGCCGCGGTTTCGGGGATGAATTTGGCCGGTCGTTATTTTCAGAATTGTGCACTTGGTGCATTTTAAAATTTGTAACTATTGCTATTGCATTTTTGAAATGATTCAAGAGCGTTGGCGTATTAAAATTTTAATCAAAATGTTATTAAATAAATAAATAAAAATTATTGTATTATTTTATTATGGTTTATTAACTGAAAGTATTAGTACCGGTTTAATTAATATTATTGTAGTGCGAGAACCAATTAAAATGTTTGTTTCAATAAATATAAAATGATTTGTCACATTGTTATCAAAATTTTGTACTGGCTGCACAGAATTCTGCAGTAACAGAATAATAAAATTGTGTTTCAATTTATTACAAATAGTAGTAAATATAGGGACAACTAAGAGGTATGAATATTCTCGCTAGTTTACCTTTAAGATTTTCTTATAGAAATCACTACAACTATTTTAAAAGTCTTCACAATTATTATTATTTACATTTATGCCTGTATGAATATTTATTACATTATTTTATTTACAAACTTACACGTTACTGTGTTTAGATTATTGTAGGCCTCATAAATGTAGTTCAGATAAAAGGAAAAACTTAGAAATATGGTTGCAATAATTCATTCTATGTAATTTTTCTCAGTGTAAATATTCGAATATCGAACAATATGTTCACTCCACATATTTCATTTTGAATAAAACGACTCGTTGAAAAGTTTTATCGGCTCAATATTTCGCTTCGCAAAGACAATAAAAAACTCGGTATTAATAAAACGCCTTACCTCCGTCATGGCTGAAACAATATTTTCGGTCAATTGTCGTGAAACGTTTTCCCTTTGTTATTTTATCTACAGACTCGCCCTCGAGTCCGACATAATATCAATGAGACAGGAAAACAAATTGTTGTAGTCGTTTGTTCAGCAAAGAGTCGAATTTTTTTTCCGGTACGCTCAACGTTATTCAAACAATGAAATGTGAAACTCGAAGCGTACCAGAATCCAAAAGAAAATATTTTCAAGTGCCCACAATAACAGTTTCAATGTTTGATGTTTAATTTCCCTTTGGAACAATTTTTTTAAACCAATATTGAATTACTCGCATTTATGTGTAATATTTATTAACAAATTTACTTAATTAATATTATTAAACAGACTTTACAAACAGTATTTTTTAAAATTGCGTTTAGAATTTTAAAGGGACGAAATACCGCCATATAAAATTTCCAAACATCATAAAATAGTCAGAAAAATGCAAACATTTGAACGAAGCTCGCATGACTTAATAACATTTCTTTCTTTGCGTCTTCGACGTCGGAAAACGCGACAGATTATCGCAGGGCGAAGAAAAGCACACATTACATAAAGCAAGCACGACGATAAAAAGTAAACCACAAAAGATTGCTTTGGTAAAGTAGAGCTAAGAGCCAAGATATGTTTTGAAGTCTTGTCGTACTTTTTCTACCAGCTTGCAACATTTAAAGCATTGCAATGTGTGCCCGTATTCACGAGACTAAATTATACGAGTTTTTCAGATGCTTTCTTATGTTAATGTGATATTATTTTAACATTTCATTGTTGATTTAAATTCGAAAAAATACTAAAAACACAAAATTTAAAGATGTTGAAAGATAATTTCAACGTATTTAAAACTGGTAATTTTTATTAGAAAAATGTCTGAGCAATCATCGTAATTATAGAATAATGTATAAAAAAACTATCAAAAAGGAGATGTTGATCCACAAAATTTAAGTTAACTGGTGGATTTCGCCAAAATCAACAGTCACAAGTTTCATCATGCAAGAAGCCTCTTACATTCACGGAATTATTTATTTTCGCAAAGTATCAATTTGGACAGAAAATATTTACACCGGCGGCGGCGGTCTGATGTTCGAAACTTTATATTAAATAAAGTTCACGACCAGTGCAGCTGTTTTCACAAGTTTTACGTTTGAAATTCGATAGGTATTACATTATGCAACGGATAAAATCGATCTCATTATTTTCCGTAATAAAGGCCATATTTATAATGAAAATTTTTCAGTTTTCCGTATCGTCAAGATTTGCAGATGGATTCGTATGCACTTTCACCTTAGAATATTATTAAACTGCGAGAGAATTTTTGGTAATAAGGTTATTAATAAAAAAAAATGTCATGTCATTAAAGTTTAATTTGAAAATTACGAATTTCATTCTAAGAATTTAACGATAAAAGTAAATTTTGATTTGTATCAAATTCTTCGTTGTAAACGATTGGAAAAATACTTGAGCTTCACCAATTTAAAACAAAATTATATTGGCAGTTTTATTTTTTTTTTTATTTATTAATTTATATTAACAATAATAATCATCAAAATTTTTGCATGAATACATGAATTAAACCAGAAATAAGGATCGATATCTGTCAAAAAATATATAAGAAAGTTGGGACATGGAATGAAATATTAATATGAGAGGTTAATAAAGTTTTTTTTAAACTTCTATTTGTTTAATTTATAAAAGGATATATTTTAAAATGGTTAATTAGTAGAAAAAATATGGAAATTTCTAAGTGTGATAACAGAAAATGAAAATGTACTTACCAATGACAGTAAAATTGACTTTGCTGTTCCTCGTCGGGGAATTCATAAAGTCAACTCGGCAGCGATAGATTCCCTCGTCGGAAAGTTGAATGTTGTCTATCGATAGAGTGGCGGGCGTGGTGGCTATTCGAAAATATGCCCTGTTTCCGAAGACAGCAGGAGACGACCACAATTTCGCTTGATTGAACTGGCGTCCTCTTACATCAAAACTATAAGAGAATATTCATATATTATTCAGAATCTATAATTCAATCCAACCTAAACCCTTTAGATTAGATCAATTTATGATCGTCGCGTACTTAAAAAGGAACCACAGTAGGATTGAGTGATACAAATTGGAGATAATGATTGGACACCAACATTTAGAAAATTAAACAAGGATTTGTACACATTTTCAATTTCACATTATGGAGATGAAATTCTAAAAAGGTCTGGATTGTGAGATTAGTAATTGTAATTCGTTTGTTTTTTTTTCTTGCAAAGAAAGAAGAAGGCACAGTTTTAAAAATACTGGAATACTTTGCAAAAATTATACAAGTATATATTTCGCACAGTTTGGGTAGCTTTTTACGGCGCCTGACAAAGTTCCAAATTTAATTAAAAATTTTTTTTAAAACTTGAAATGAAGTTGAGAATGGAAACAAGGAGTTTAAAAATTTTTAAACATTTGGGTAAGAATGGGCCCAGTTCGCAATTTCGACTGTTAAATTGAGACGTTTGAAGATTGATAGTTCTGGCGGAGAAGGATAAAACTGTCGCTAAAAAAGAAAGTAATACGAGGAAAATGAAATAATTTCACTTAGAATAAAGGACACATGCGGCGATAAAAAAGCTTTATGAAAGCAAGGCAAATGGAGTAAAGTATCAATGAAACTGAAGTTGAACCATGATGATGATGGCCAGAAATCAAAAGAAAATAATGGAATAAAAACTGAATAGAGTTGGGTTGCTGTTTTTAGATTTAATTAATTACTGGGCCATCATTTTTGTCTTCGAATTTTGATGTTCTAAAAGTGCACAGTATCTACTTTCTAAGATCAGCTGTAAATGCATTAAGGTTATTATTAATGACTGTACATATCGCAAGTTTAACTGTAGTCATTACATCTTACATTACATCTTACACAATCTTACACACAATCTATGAATGTTTATACGTAAATTTGTTAACAATCCTGTAAATATGTCATTAAAACGTAAAACGGATGCAAAATCTCGAAATCCCTTCAAAACAAAGTTTCATAGCAGAAATAGTAAAATTTCCATAAATTAAAGCATTGAAACAAACACACAAACGCCCATTTAAAATGTATGTGTCAATTATAAACTTACGTCAAGGTACAATTTGGATTTTAAAACGTAAAACGGGTGCAAAATCTCGAAATCCCTTCAAAACAAAGTTTCATGACAGAAATAGTAATATTTCCATAAATTAACGCATTGAAACAAACACACAAACGCCCATTTAAAATGTATGTGTCAATTATAAACTTGCGTCAAGGTACAATTTGGATTTTATTGCGTCTCGAAATAAAGCTATGCATCGAGCGCATCGGCAATACTTTACGTTTTATGGCGCCGAGAATTTGATATTTTCTTGCGGAGAGCAATTTAAAGTTTTAAGTATACGGATTATCATAGATTTTGAATACAGATGAGATGTTATGAACTCTTTCGTAAGTTTCCAAAGAATCATTCGATCGACTTCTTATTTTAAAATTGAATTGTTATCGTTTCCTCCATGGTTCGGTTTTAAAGGTTAATCGACGAACTTCGATGAACGATTTTTTCCGCTAACTAATTTACATTGTTGATAATTCACGCAGTCAAGTTTTCCAATTGACAACTTGTCTAAAATACAACCCTTTAATAGGCCGTTAATTGTAATTCAAGAGAGGGTGAATTTACGACGAGCGACAATTTAATTTTCAAAAATTTGAGGTACGCGCTCGCTCTGTGACACCTCTCCGCCATTGTCTGTCTAAGAGGACTCGGTTCGCAGGCTAATGAATATTCAACTCCGCATAAAAGCCGATCGTGAGGCGGAAAGGGGTAAGCGATGGTGGTTTTAATAGAAGACTTAAATCAAGTTAAAAGACGAGAGATTCAACGCTTACGCTTGAAGATTCTTCTTCGTAATTTATGGATGATACAATGCGGATCAACGGCACATTTTTTAATATATTTCAGAACAAATATAATATATATTTATCATGTCCTATGTATACACAATCGATTCACATACAAATTTAACGATGAATTTTAACCGAAAAGGTTGTCGTCTATCCGGTGCAAAGAAACGGAAAAGTTCGTAAACACGAAAACTTACGTGGGTAAAAGTTAATTTGTTCACCCAAAACTAACAAAACGACGCCGACGCCGACGTGCGAAATACCACCTGAAGATACACTAAACTAGTATACAAACGAGGGACTTTATTTGTAAAAAGAGGGTTGTAAAATCTGTGTAATATGAGAGAATTTACTGAGCTAAGTGAGCTTTTTGTGGTATGAAAGCCACACACGCTGAGTTACTCAAATTTCGACTTCGACAATATTGAAATAACTAAGCCGAATTAATTAATTACCTGTATAATGGCTCTAGAATGGTCTCCTTGAACCAGAGCACCATGGCGACGGCGTCGTCTCTGTCTCTCGGGGTAATATCGCATGGAAGACCTTTCTTCTTAGCAAGAACCCCTTGGACGTCCTCCATGGGGACTGTAACAATAATTCACGTTAGCGCCGTTTGAATGCGTCTTGTTAGTAAACTCTCATTCATGAGACAAGAGCTAAGCGATTAACTTTGGCGATTAAGTTTGTTAGAAGGAGACGTGAGCGAAATGAGTTTCTATATCTGCGATAACTTCCGCAATTCCGGGTAATCGATGCCCGGTAGGCGAGTAAGGGTTATTACTTTTGCGCTTCGCAGTGTTGGTACAAAAGACCGTATAGACGAATGTGACGTGAATGTATTTAATTGTTCTTGAAATAAAATTCATTTACTTATTGGTTTAAATATTTGTATAGGATTTTGATTAAACTGACTTAACCTAAATTTGTTAGAATGGATATTGTTGATTTTTGAAGAATTCCATACAATTTTCGCATTGTTGCAAAATATGTTTAAATTAAAAAACTGCTATGAAAGAGCTTTCAACTGATTTTTCTTCGTTGAACAAAAAGACGCGATTTCCTCATCGAATTTCAAATCTAATTTCAATTAGGTAGATATTATTTATGTTGGCAGTAATTGAAATCCATCTATTATTATTACAAATAAATAAAGATGAGATATTTGCAATGTACGAAAACGAACAATTAAACATAAATTTCTCGATTTATATTCGTTATACGATTGACATGAAATCAATTTCGAAAATATCTAAAAAAATACATTAAAAGTCCAAGAATGGCGCACATCTCATCCGAAATTCCTGTCCAAATAAGCTGTGGGCTTGATTAAATTTCGCACTTGGCTGACACTTCGTGATTGATGCCGGGGTTAAACAAACAGACTCGAGGAACGGAATAAAATAAGACAGTGCCTCCAAATGAGAAAGCAATACAGCTCCGCGCTTTTATTAAAAGTTTTGCCGCGCCAAGTTTTTTAATAAACGCCCGTTTTGGTCGAGACGTCGACGTCTCATGACTAATAACGATACGCACTTTTAACAACGGGGACTTTCACCCTCAGCGGTATGATGACATTTTGTTTGGACGAGTTACCACCGGTCTATGCATTTATGATTAATGAGGAAGTTTATTCTTTATTTTTGTGTACTCTGTGAAAACGTTTGCTTGAAAAAGCTTGAACGCGAACGCTTGACTGTTATTCTCTTTTAAATAACATTTTTATTTATTGGAGCATGAACAGATAATGATATAACTTGATAAAATTGTTCATTGGAGTTTACTTAGTTAAAAGGTCCTTGCTACGCAAACAACAATAAACCAACATTATACGAGTTTATTCGCAAAGAAATATTCTTCACTCAAGGGTTATTATTCAACTCAGTCGTAGAATTCGCCGGTCATCAAATTTCCAATTAATTACAAATTTAATTAGTCGCAACAAATTACGAACATTTATCCCTTTCAACGTTTTTCCCATTCTTACAAAACAAATTTACAACAAAAAAATAACATCGAAAATACAAACAAAGAACGCCGGATACATGAACGCGAATTATTCAAACATTCGTTTTTGCATTTTCAGATTACATAAAATATTTATTTTGGTCGTGCAATAACAATTTATTTCGTGAAAATTTATTGCCTACGATTGTAAAAAAAAAAATAAATAAATAAAACAATAAATATATATAGTAAGCTGATTTTATAGCCGGCGAATATTTATGACGTTCATTTTTGCAATTAAACGAAAAAATTGTAACAGGAAAAGTTGCAACGTTAATACAAAAAAAAAACCGTTAATAATTGAAAATTGTCGAAATAAATTGAAATGTGTGTGCGTATGTGGAGACAAATATACATAAATCGAAAAGTATCAACAAATATTTGATATTTCAATCATTTTACTATAATATTTTATAAACTTCATGATCAACGCTTTGCAGGTCTATAAAGAAAATGTATTGAGTCAGTATAATTTTCCATACATATATTTGGTTTGGATCGCAAGATGTGCAAGATTTTATTGAATCATCAAGATGTTTCAAATTTAAATTCCAATTTAAAACATTTTAAAACTTCTTGAATCTGTATTGCTCATTTAAAAAAATCAGCCAACCTGCAGGAAGCCATAAAAATTCTAGATAGAACCGCCGTTTTTGGTAAAGTCAATACTTGCCTATTAAATTCGCATTTGGATTAATTTTGCATAGCAACACAATTCTTATATTAAAAAATCCCGAACAAATGAATGGGATTTAATGGAAGTCAGTGTAGATAAATCTAAATCTTGTCGTTTTTTTTTTTCAGAAGAATGGTAATAGAAAAGGAGAGATGATGTTACTAAAAATGATTTGTAGGAATATGAAGAAAATGTTACTGTTCGAATTTTGTCTGATTGTCAATTTTTTTATATAACTTTTATACAGGGCGACTGACGAAAAACCTTCGGCGCTGTATCTTGCTTAGTTTTTATCCGATTCGAACAAATTATACATCAAATGAAATCGCTGTACAAACATTTTGACATGGACCAAAGTAATATTTTTTCCTGCGCACAGTTTTTGACAGATGACAGTCAACTTTCTTTTTTCAAATTGCACTGTATATATTTTTTTATGCATTATTATAGAGATTTTTTTTCTGAATATAAAAATGTAAGCAACCATACCCATACGTTAAACAAAGTCTAGAAATTAAGGAATTCATGTAAATTTTTT